>JASDQU010105939.1:85499-123487 GCA_032191745.1 Picea mariana | reverse complement strand
CCTAGTTTGAAATCAGATCTAGACCACCTGTGGTTTTGATGTCGGCGCTGATCAAGAAGGTCAAGAGAGTTGATAACGCCATGTTAAGAGCAGTAGATCACTAGTTTGATAGAACTATTGGAGCGTACATTACCTAGTTTTCTATTGACAGAGTAGAGTCATATAGCCAAGCAAAGATATATTTCTTTAAGGGGCCTAGAGGAAAATTTTTACGCTTTTTGAAGTTGAAGATCAAGATGCTATTGTATGAGAAGAACATATTGAAGATACAGTAATTGGTTATATTGAAAAGATAATGTTCAGGAACTCAGACAACGACAACAATATAGAGGTTGTACATACTCGCAGTGGGAGAGCATTTAGAGAAGTCCCTCTGGTGAACCTGTTTGAGCAAAGCCAAAAACCACTGGCATAGGATGAAGGGTTCTACAATGGAGAATAATAAGAGTTAGTGAACGAGGAACATTCAGAGTCCACTAGGATAGAGGAAGAGAAGACTGAAAAACCTCACCGGGAAGAATCAGTAACTTCAAGGACTGTGCCTACCATCGAAGTAAGTACTATTACTCCTCCTGTTGTTTTAGCATCATTAAGTAACTAGCGTACTTAGAGTTATCAGAGCACTCAGAGCACTATTACAAGCTGTTCAGTGCATACTCAGTCAAGAAATCTAGGAAGATCTATGGCAGATGAGATGAGGTTACCCACCTTTAGGGGAGATGGATCTGAAGATCCTGATCAACATTGGTTCTTATGCGAATTTGTATGGAGTATTAAGAGTGCCACTGACAAAGATGTTAAGAGAGATTATTTTAGTACTACCCTAAGAGAATTCACACTGAGATGGTACATTAATTTTGTTAAAGGAGTTACACAGCCTAAACCGCTAAATGACATTAACACTGCATTGACCACCAAATTCAAGAAACCCAAGTCGGAGTCGCAATGCATTACAGAACTGAAGGAAATCTAGCAGAGAGTAGCTGAACCTATTTGGGATTTTGATTAGAGGTTTAAGACCTTGATAGACCATTTGATTTTTCAAATCCTAGATGAGTAGAACAAGGAATGGTTCATTGCTTCCCTCCTACCACACATCAAAGTTCCTTTGATGCAACAGAAGGTTGCTTCGTAGGCTGAGGCGTTGGAGATCACCATGAAACTAGAATCAACCCCTATGGAAGAATTCAACTCAGGTATGAGTCGAATTTTGAGTCAGCTAACTAGCTTATCTTTGTAGGTCGAGGACATGAAGAAAGAAAAGGGAAAAGATAAAAGAGAAGACATTTGGTGTATCCGATGCAAATCATAGGGCCATGAAAAGGACCACTGTCCCCTATTTAGTGAGTACTTGGCGTCTGGATATCCGAGCCCTTTGAAGTAGGTTACTCTACCCTGGTGTGAGGTATGTAGAAATAGACATCGCCCTAGTGAATTATATTACATGAAAAAATATGTCCAGACACCTACAAATATTTACTACACATTTTGTAAATTTGTGAGGCATGATGAGAAGGATTGTAGGGCTTATGACCTCTTGCATGAATGTTCAAGAGATACATATAATATTCAAGGAGAAATGCACCAGGAGGGAAATACTAAGTAGTTTAATTCCCCAGGAAGAGGAAACTTCAACCATCATGGTGATTCAAAGGAAGAGGATGAGGAGGAGGCATGGGTTGAGGTCGAGGTCAGATCATTTGTTATAACTATGCACATACAGGTCACTTGAAAAGGGACTTTCAGAACCCTTGTACTACTTACATCTACTACAACTCATTCAAACATGTGATTGAATATTGTCCAACATTACTGGCTAAAATCCAGGAGAGACAGGGTGGAAACCAATAGGTCCAATTAATATCAGCAGAACCTCGTGGAGAGGATCCCAGAGTCGTTGTTATAACTAGAGGAGGCATTATTACAAGAGAAGACAGGGTGACTCCAGTAAATACTACAGAAGAATTAGGGGTCAGAAGAGCTGCAGAGAGGATACATTTGTTTGATCCAAGGAAGGAGAAGTAGACGTTTGAAGAGGCAAGAAGAGAATTTGGAAGAGATCAGGCTTCTTCATAAAAAACACATCCAAAAGTGAGAGAATGTGCGATGCCTATGACATTTGATCAGTCTGTCGCACCTGGAAAAGGAAAAGAGGTAAGCAAGCTTATGGAATTCTTATGTACTTGCATTAATTTGATTAAGGATGAAATAGTTGTTCAATAACTACAAAATTTGATTAGACAATATGAGATAGGGAAGGTAGATCCTCTACTGAATAAATAAATACATCAAGTATCTTGGAAGAGAAGGAAAAATAAGGAATTGCACCTTAATGCTCAGATTGGAGATTATGACATAGATTATGTGGTCCTCAACTTAGGGTCAAAAGTCAATGTTATGACGAAGCAGACCTGGGCACTGATGGGAAAGCCTAAGTTGATCTATTCCCATATCAGGCTCAGGATGGCTAATCAATAGGAAGTAAGCCCCTTTGGAATATTGGAGCATGTCCCTATGGACATCGACGGGGTGAGGACGTTTGTAGACTTCGAAGTGATTGAGATAGTTGATGATAGTTGTCCTTATCCTGCACTATTAGGAATTGACTGGACTTTCAACAATTTCGTTGTTGTTGACTTAAAGAAGAGATGAATGACTTTTGAAGGTGATGGCCTTAGAGTCATTGCACCTCTTGATCCTGATGAAGGTCGTAGATACACAGAACCTATCAGAGAAGAAGACCGCACATACAAGTTGGAGAATATATATAAACTGATAGCAAGATAGTAGGATTACATTAATCCTACATAATATGGGAATTTAAGCTGGAGAAGTGACAACGCATGCTCGTCAGACTCTGAAGAAGCACTGGAGAATTGGCAGAGCAAGATGTATGAAGTTTCTGCGCAAAGATGTGCCAGATTGACCAGAGAATTTCGCTGGATTGGCATAAAAGTAAGTAACCTGCCCACATTTGATGGTTTGAATCATTTAGAAACATTCTTATTGGAATTTGAAGAAATTTTACTAGTACAATAGAGGTTGTTGGAGATGGATGAGGCCTTGAAAGAAACACCAACGAGATGGTGGGGAGCACATAAGAATAACATCGCAGAGTGGGTGCAATGTCTCACTTTAATGACAGTGTGCTTTTCGGACCAATTCGAAGGGTGCAAGGTTCGATACATAGGTCAGAGCTATCCGAAGGACCATGTAAGAAGTTGCGAGGAATCCTAGAGCAAGAACAATGGGTGCATAAATTCATTAACACTTTGGACACAATGCCTATCAATTGGTATCTTCAAGAAGAACTGTGCCTCACCATCGCAGATTGGTACGGTATGAATCAGAACTTTGTAGCTACATTTTTATTTGAAAGTCAGTACCCCACAGTCGATCAAGCCTTACAAGTTGTAAGACATAAAGTATTTGAGGAGGCACATAACCTCCCTGTTGAGAAAGAAGAGGATGAATGGATTGCACCTCTTCATAAATTGCAAGGTTGTTACAATATCAATTCTGATGAAGACGATGATCCTAGGAATGTGAACATCGTAGAAACATAAGCGTAGAGAGATCTAGAAGGACCAGGAGTTGAACTAGATTTTATTGGACAACCAATCAAAATCAATAAAGTTAACATTGGAATGGAGAAAACACCTAAGATCACAAACGTGGGAGATTACTGGGATGATGCCATTATTGATAAGATCACAGAATGACTGCATGAATATTAGGACTTGTTCCCAACCAATTTCACTGAAATGAAGGGCATTAAAGGGCCCATGGGAGAAATGAAGATCCCCCTGAAACTAGATGCAAGGGCAGTCAAACAGAGACCCTACAGATTGAATCCCAAGTATAAGCAGAAAGCAAGATAGAATTAGACAGAATGTTGGAAGCAGGAATCATAAAACCTGTTGAAGAGTCAGAATGGATTATCCCTATGGTGGTCCAAGATAAGAAGAAAGGAGAGATCATAATCTGTGTAGACTTGAGGAAACTGAATGATGCATGTCTACACGACCCATTCCCTACATAGTTTACTAATGAAGTGTTAGATAATGTGGGAGGACAAGAAGTTTACTCCTTCACAGATGGATTTTCAGGTTACCACCAGATCAGGATTGCCAAGGAAGATTGACATAAGACCACATTTGCAACATAATGGGGTTATTTCTAGTACATAGTGATGCCCTTTGGACTAAAGAATGCACCAGCCATATTTTCTAGGATGGTGGTCGAAGCATTCAAGGAATTTTTACATAAATTTTTGGAAGCATATTTTGATCATTGGAATGTTTTTAGATTATTGCAAAACCATATTGAATGTTTAAGACTAATGTTGGATAAGTGCAGGAAATGTCATATTTCCCTGAACCAAAAGAAGTGTATCTTCTTTTCACCCTTTGGAGTGCTTCTAGGCTATATTGTGTGTAAGAAGGGGTTGCTGGTAGATCCTTCCAAGATTGCCATCATTGTAGATCTACCCCCTCCTACTTCGGTTAGACTGTTGTGCATTGCACTGGGACATACTAAATACTAAAGGAAATTCATCAAAGAATATGCACAGATAACAACACCCATGGAAAAGTTTTTAAATAAATATTGTCAATTTCAATGGTCAGAGGAATGTCAGCAGAGATTCGACACACTGAAACAGAAAATGGTTACTGCACATATTCTGGTTTTCCCAGATTGGAGTAAGGAATTCCATGTGCATGTCGACATGTCATCTATTGCATTAGGAGAAGTGTTAGCACAACCAGGAGCAAGATATATTGATCACCCATTAGCCTTTGATAGAAGGAAGCTATCTCCAGCTGAGATAAATTACACTACCACTGAAAGAGATGGTTTAGCCATGGTGTACATGATGCAAAAGTTTCGACACTACTTGTTGGGAGGAAATTTTAAGATGTTCACTGATCACTCTGCACTGAAATACTTAGTCAACAAGCTAGTGTTGGGGGGAATAATATGCATATGGTTAATGTTATTCCAGGAATATGATTTTGAGATTGTGGTCAAACCAAGGAAAATGAACAAGGGACCTGATCACTTGTCTAGGTTAGAACATGGAGAGGAACCTACCAGTTTGGAGGATACACTACCAGATGCACAGTTGTTGGCCATAAGAAAGGTTGATGATCACTTCGTCGAGATAGTCCAGTTCCTATCAATAGGAATGACACCTCGCGAATATACAATCATTAAGAAGAAACAACTGGTACTTCGTGCTGCATATTTTTCACTTATAGTTGGACAACTATATAAGATGGGACCTGATGAGATCTTGAGAAGATGTTTTATGGAGACAGAAAGACCATTGATTTTGGAAGAAGCACATGAAGGCATCGCAGAAGGACATTATGCAGGGAAAGCAACAACGCAAAAGGTTCTTAGAGCTGGCCTCTGGTGGCCCACTTTACACAAAGATGATAAGGAATACTACAAAGCCTGCGATGTATGCCAAAGGGTTGGGAAACCTTCCAGAAGAGATGAGATTCCTTTAACACCTCATCTAACTTTACAGGCCTTTGAGAAATGGGCTATTGATTTTGTGGGACCTATCAACCCACCAGGGAAGCGCACATGAGCTCGATACATCATCACCGTGACAGAGTATTTGACCAGATGGGCAGAAGCAAGAGCAGTTAAGGACTACAGTGCAAATACAACTGCATGGTTCATATTTGATGATATCATTACCTGATTTGGATGCCCAAAGATCCTCATGAGAGATCAAGGTACACATTTTATCAATAAGACTATTGAAGCCTTAACTCAAGAATTTGCAGTTCACCATCAGAAGAACACTCCATACCATCCACAGGCGAATGGTGCAGTCGAATATTTCAATAATATCTTGGAGACATAATTGAAGAATATTTGCAGTGTGAACAAGGATCATTGCGATTTGACAGTACCAACAGTGTTATGGGCTTATAGAACCACTTGAAAGAAGCTGACAATGCAGACTCCCTTTAAGTTGGTTTATGGTCTGGAAGCAGTAGTCCCTATGGAATATTTGGTTCCTAGTCTAATAATTGCAACAATCACAGATATGGATGACACTGGCGCTATTCAAGACAAACTTGAACAGTTGGTGGAACTAGAGGAAGACAGATTAATTGTAGGATTTCATCAGCATGTATAGAAGGAACGAGAAAAGGCCTATCACGACAGGAATATCAAGAAGAAAGAATTTAAGCAAGGAGATCTAGTACTGGTATATGAAAGCAAGTTCATGAAGCATCCAGGGAATTTCAGGACACATTGTCTTGGGCCATATGAGGTCGCCTATGGTACAGAAGGAGGAGATGTGCAGTTGAAGACTTTGAATGGATAATGGAAGGAAGGATTAGTGAATGGGAGCCGGTTGAAATTGTTCTATGATGACCAGCTGCCTCGCAGATCTCAGTAAAATCATAAGAATACGGGTCTAGGTACCAGGTGCAGTTGAAACTGGGTACCAGACACAAAAAAGACAGTCTGGACACAGTGGGGAGGGACAGATAAGAAAGCAAGTCGAAGTGATATAGAAGGTTTGCTACTACAGTGCCTCAGGACGAGTCATAGGTGAGTGTTGGGGGCTTGTTGGCCCTTGGTTATGGATTATGGAAGAAATCGAAGAATAAGGAAGAGGAAAGGCGAAGTATGAACTGTGAGGAAGGAAAATTGACGGAGAATGGGTCAAAGTGGTCAAAGAAGCAGAAAAGAAGAAGATAAGTAAGAGAAAGCAAGTCGTTGAACAAGAATATTGAGGAAGACAGATAAACAAGAAAGATGGATCATGGACAACTCAACAAACGGAAAAATCCACCAACGGATGTTTTGGAGAACCTCATGGGAAAGAACGAAAGATAGGTTGGCGAAGCCCTGAAAACGTGAGTCTAAGTGGACCTAGGGTTCTAGACACCTAGGGTTTTGGTATTTAGGGTTTTGACACCTATGTTTCGGCCTAAGGTTGTTTGAAAGTCATTGTAATGTATAAATAAAGATCAAGAGGAGTAAGAAAAGGTTCGTTCGAGGTTGGTCATTGTTCATCATTATTGTTGATGTTGAGTGATTACTGTTGTGTGAGAGAGAAGTGTCATGTGAGAGAATTATTGCATTGTAATATCTTTAGCTGGGTGTGAAGATCAACCCTGTAGATGGGTGCGCAGGGAGGGGAGATAGAGAAGGGAGAGAGAGAGAAAGATCTGCAAGCCAAGTGCGTATATAGAACTGTATGTTTTCACATAATATATCAAGAAATATAGTTCTGTGGACGTAGCCCTAGGGAGAGGGTGAACCACGTATATCTTGTTGTCCTTTGTGGTTGATGTTGTGTTCTTTGCTTTCTGTTGATTTGTTATTGCATTATTGAGCTAGATCTGAGATATAGCTGTGCGAAGTAGGGTTAAGTTGGTAAAGAATATCTAGTTTCTATGTGCTATTGTTTTGGATCCACTTTTCATTTCCTCTAGTTGTAGACACTTATGTCCTACAACCCCCTATAGCTACTTCGGGTGAGACTACATCTGCTCCGTAGGTGTTATTGAAAGGGCCAGTAGTTAGGGCTTGTTGGTGCATTATTAGAGTTGAACCCTGGGTCTACCCCTGTGCCAAAATCTTCCCAACAATGTTTGACACGGGGGAGAGCCTTGAGGAGTGTGAAGGTGATCTTTTCCCTATCGGAAAAATTGTGAATAGAGAAATAACCATCTAGAAAATTTAACCATTTTTCTAAGGCATCTACATCTATCTGACCTTCGAATACGGAAATATCAAAATTAACTTGCACCTTGAAGGGAGAGGTTCCTCCAAATTGGTCGCTTGATGAAGATGCGCCTGTTGCTATTGGTAGGCATTGAAGGATTTCAGAAACATTCTCCATCATTTTGTACCTTTGGCGGCGAGAGATTTCTCAAGTAACAGGTTAATATAATCTTATTCTCCATCATTTTTATTTTCTACTACCATCGAGGGTTTCTTGGGAGTGCGAGAGTGATTGTCCTCAAGAGAGACAAGATCGATACCCAACTGGCTATATTTGGACCTCCTCGGGAACATGCACTGAAAAATGATCAAGAGCATCTTTCTTTGATACCACTGATTCAGATTATTTTCGGAACAAAATGAAAGTTGAGATATTACAATGAAACACACATCAAAATTTCCATAAATAGAGAAATACAATAATACATGATTTCTATTAATGAAATAAATGTACAGAGACTGTAAAAATACATAGTGAAAGACTCACTAGAATGGTGGCATCTTTATCTCTAAGAAGAGATGTGACGACTATGCTCATTTGCAAGAAGATGATTAGAATGAGGCTCTGGAGGAATTTTTATGATAAACCTAAATGCCAAAACCCTAGACATTCAAAAACCTAACCCTAGGAGATGAAGCGCCAAAATTCATGTGGGCCTCGTTGGGGTAAGCTAGTACATTAGCTTCACGGGGTCGTAACTGTTGCATATGATATTTGGTTTAGGTGTGTGATAGCCCATTGGAAAGGTATTTTCGATAAATACACATTATGTCGTCAAACTCTGACTCCGTCTACAATTTGACTGTGGAAAGCCAAGAAAACACTGTTTAGAGCCCCAAAATAGCTCTGGAAGTACAAAAAGATGTACTGACATGAAAAATTCCAAAATAAGCCATTTGGATTAGGTGGGAAGCCAACAATATCCACCTGGATGCTGTGTAGGGATTCAGGACAGCCCCGCAAGTGTAGAACCCACAATTACAAATAAATGTCCACATTACAGAGAAACATGTTGAATTGAAGACTGTCCAGATGAGCCAGTTGGAATATGGAACAGGTGGGTGGCCACCAATATCCACTTGGATCAAAAGGACATAAAAAATGATCCAGTCACCATTCATGATCATATTCTCCTAAATGCATCTTTTTATCATGAGAAGAAAGAAGACATTGTATTTTTATCTCCACATCGACAACTAATTGCAGATGCCTATGATGTGGATGATTTCACATATGATGGATGCAATTAAGGTATTGCCGAAAACTCTAATGGTGAAATTGAATATGGTAATCTTGTTAACAATGTGAAATAGTTTCAACGATTTAATTCAATGTTGTGTTTGAGACAACTTGAAATTGTAGGAGATCATTTTCCGTAAGTTCTTTTAGCCATGAAATAGAATGATGTAATTGATAAGACAAGAGCAATATTCACTGCCCTCTGTAACTGCCTTATTTATTCAAGTGATCTAGGGATAAATCAGATGTCAAAATCATGGATGAAACAACTTATGCAAAGGAAAATTGCAAAGGGTCAAACTATGGATGACCTTTTGAGGAGGAGTGATGGAATACCAACTACATTTATTGCACTTTTTCTTGTTGAGGCAGAAGGTGATGACTCGGGTTTTGTCATTTTTTCAACAAACTCTTCGCCGCAAGAGCAATGACTCTTCCTCAAACTATTAGTTGAAAGATAAATGACTAAACCATGAACATTCATCGAAAGAGAAACGACCATTCATTGAACTATTTATCGAATGAGAAATGACTAAACCATGAACATTTGTAGAAGATAAATGACCCTTCGTCGAAATGTTCATTGAAAGAGAAACAACCAAACCATGAACATTCAACAAAATAAAAACGACCATTCGTTGAACTATTCATTGAACGAGCAACGACTAAATGACAAACTTTCGTCGAAATATCAACGACTTGTCATCAAAATATTCATCAAAAGAACAACGAATAAACATGAACATTCATCAATACAAAAATGACCTTTCATTGAAATATTCGTCGAAAGAGAAATGACCCTTCCTTGAAGTAAAACTGAACCATTGTCGAAAGAGAAATGACCATGTCGTCAGAATTTTGACGGAGACTGTATATATATATATATATATATTTAAAATATAGCCATGACGTGACAGAGGCGACTTCATCGGGAGTGGTGTATCGGTCTTATCACATATATTTCCATTAAATCCCTATTATGGAAATAATACCCCAAGCATGTGTGAAACTCAGACCAATGAACTAGACTCAAAATTGTACCAGCATCGCTACATCGGAGGAAACCTTATCTCCTAGTCCAAGGTCAGGCATTCCAGACCTTAATTCAACACCAGAAAAAATGGAAGATGTGTCTAGCAGGAGAATGTTTCCTTACTAGTGTTTACTTATGCTATGTTTTTTCATACTAGTATTAGGCATCTATTATAGGACTTATCCTGGAAAGCAGTATGGAAATTTGTACAAGATACTGGAAAACTTCAACTCTGACTATAACTCAACATGCTTAAATCTTGTTTTTGCTACCAAGCAAGGGATATTTTTTGAATTTATGTATGGACCTCTATCATTGTCATTCATGAAAGTCTTTTAATATATATTTTCCCAGTTCCTTTGAAAAAAAATTAAAATAAAAGGGCATTAATAATTTCTGAGTTTTATGTAGGTAGTGTTATTCCTGAGATGATTCCTAGCTTGAGAATTAGGTCAAGGAACCCATAACGATTTACAATTATTTTCAATTAGTTTATACAACTAAATAATAGATAAGATGCATTTTATGACTAGTTTTTGGGCTTACAAGTTCCAGTATAACTGGTGCACTAGTTGAGACCCCACAAAACAACAAAAATTCAAAACCATTCAAGCTTACCTGAGATATTACTTATCCCTGGAGGAAATTCAATGAGATCTCCAAGTTCATACCATTTCATTTCTTAGTCCCCATTAAAATATGAAAGTATTGTACTCAAAGGGACTTTCTCATCTCGCCCCTATCAACAACCCCTGCTTCTCTAGTGGTGGAAATAGGGAAAGCACCCCTGGTGCCGCTACAATTAGAAAGTGTATATTTAATGCTATAAATGGAAAAGTTGAAAAAATAAAGAAAACATTTCCTTGCATTAAAAAATATATATTCACACTAGAGTCTCCATGCTTTGATTTCCTTGTGATCAAGCAAATTTTACTCGCCTAATAGTAGCATGAAAAAATTAAAAAATAAATTACTAAATTATTGATAATGTAAATTAACTAAACTTGATGTTTTTGAGTGCTTCACAACTGAACGTCTCCAATGTCTTAAATACCTACAAACAGATTACCACGAATTAAATGTTGAGAATATAGTTAGCCATTATTCTATATATACTTTGATGCAAAATAAATTTCTAGTTACATCTATTTTTATAACACAAGTCCATTAGGTAGTGAGTGTATTCTTTCCTTCTGCTACATGGTGCTAAGGTATGAAAATTTCTCCTCCAGTACTTTCTCCCCACTTAATATTTTCTTTGCGGAAAGAAACTTATAACTCATTTCATCCATACCATGCTTTATAGCGTCTTCTGCATCTCCATACCCATGCATAATTTGAGTGACATGGGTTATTCATAGAAGGTCAATGCTTCATTTGCAATAAAAGGGCATTAATAATTTATGAGTTTTATGTAGGTATTGTTGTTCTTAAGATGATTCCTAGCTAGGGAATTATGTCAAGGAATCCATAATAATTTACAATTATTTTCAATTAGTTCGTATAACTAAGAAAATAATCAAACTTAGTACAAGAAACTTTAAAATTGGAACTCACTTTTTTCCTGCCATCTGATATATCAATATTGTTGTCAATGTTCATTGAATCAATCACTAACTCGAGAAATCATTCTACATCACCAAGTCCTCAGAATAGGCCTTTCTGCACGTTTAACATTGGAAAACATCAATGTTAAGGGAGAACATAAAATACCACATCCGATTACATTCAATAATATCTAAAAAAATATCATTAAATGGATAATAGGAATACCTTAATGAGCTCCTCTTGGTTTCAAGATTAATTTATTCTCTACTAAACAGAGCCAACCACGTGAAGGTGGAAGCTCATTTACCCCCCTGCATCACTCTCAATTCCCCATACCCAATCATGCATATTAATTTAAACAAAAAATGTACAACTATTTACAATTATTTTGAATTTTTTGTAGCTAAACAAAGAACTTATGTAGTACCCTAGAATTTGTACTTAACTATCAATGAATATTTACCAGATTATAAAAGACTTTTTTTCACTCTGATAATTGATTGAAATTTATCAATATGATGGACATTTGAAAAATAAAAACAACAATGAAAAGATAAATAATGTATTCAAATTGAATAAATATTACTTATCCTTTAATGGAAGAAGTTATGCTAATGTAATACCTTTCAGGATTTTCATTTGTTGCCCTAAAGTCAATGACAATGAATATTTTGGAATATGTGTTTCAACATGTTGATATTATAGTAGTTGTAGGAGGTATCAACCTCCATGTGTAACCTTTGACTAGATTAGAATATTACAAAAGCTAGAGAAACCCTAAACAGATGTGTAGAAACCCTAGAAAACAAGTCATCTTAATAATATAATTAATATTAAAGTATTATCCTCTAGAAGAAGAAGTCGGCCTAGACAGTTGGCAAAGAGAACTATAAATAGAGGGCACTTGAGTTCATTTGGACACACTCACACTCAAGTCAAGTGGTGTGCAAGTCTAGAGGAGGAGTGTAGTTGCAACTACTACGGTTGGGTATTGATCTTGGTTTCTGGTTTTTGGACTTTATGCTTGGTGCACTATCTTTGAGAGAGAGGTGTGCTCTCTCTTTCTTATCTGTTGGGTATGGTACTACTTCTAGAATCAATCTATCTTTCAAAGGTTACGGTGCTCATGGGTGGCTATGTGCCTATGGTTGGGTGACAATATTGTGATATTGTCTATGGTTAAACAAGCACATCGAATATTTTAACAGGTTATGGACCACACCACCTTCAAGACAGTCTAACCGCTGGAAGGTAGAGTGGAATTTCCTTGGCAAGCTCGTTGTTGCACCAGTTGCAGATGCAAATATGGTTTCTGAATTTGCAGCTGCAACAAACCCTAACCTAACTCTCTGGGCACTTCAAGTAAGAATTTTGGAATAATTCTTGGACATTCTAGTGCACCTCTTGGTACCCTTATCAAGAAAACGCGTCAAGGTTGAATTTTAGGTCAAAGTCAAAGTTTGAATGGTCAAGGTCAAAGTCAAATTCAAAGGAATTCATGACTTACTCCATGAATTCAGATAACAAGCTAGAAGGAGCTTCAAACTTCAGAGCATGGAAGACAAGGATTGACCTCATACTTTCCAAGAACAAAGTTCTAGATATCGTGAAGGGTAAGATCGTGGAACCACAGTTTGAAGCAGGAAAAGAAAATGAACCTCAGAACGTTGTAGAAATGGAGAAGTTCAAGGATAATGATATCAAAACTATGAGTATCATTGTGTAATTTTTCAAAGATTACTTGATACCCTACATATCAAATTTTAACTCATCTAAGAAGATGTATGATTCCCTAACTAACCTCTTTGTAGTCAGAAATATTGGATAAGTGATGAGTTTGAAGAATGACCTTCGTGACACAAATATGACTAAGGATGAAACTGTAGCCTCATACTTTGTGAGGATTTCTCAGTTGAGAGATCAACTACAAGCTATTGAATAAGTCATTCCAGAAAAGGAAATTGTGAATATAGCACTTAATGGTCTTTCTAGATCATGAGATGCATTTTTTGCAAGCATGAACACAAGGAAGGAGTTTCCAACGCTTGAAGAAATTTGGACCTGTTGGGCACAAGAAGAGACAAGGATCAACTCAAAGGGAAGATCTCGTAAGGAAGAAGATTCTCAAGCCTATACAACAAAGTTCAAGAAACATGAAGGTAAGAAAATATTTGGTTCAAGAAAGAAATTCAAGCATAAGAGAGATATGTCAAAAGTACAATGTTTTGGATGCAATGGATATGGACACTACAAAAGGGATTGTCCTAAACTAGCAAATAAGATAAAGGAAATACACCATGAATTAGTTGGCAATGATGAAGAACCTTCAAAAAAATCCAAGCATGAAGAAATTGATTTCTTCTACTACTCATCTCTTACATGATCTCTTGAAGATAACATGTGGCTGATTGATAGTGGAGCTTCAATACATATGACTGGTGATCGTGAAAATATATCAAGCATGAAGGAAAAGGAAACCTCTCATAAAGTGGATCTTGGAGACAATAACTCTTATGCAGTGAAGGGAATTGGAAAAGCTTCTATCAAAATGGAATCAGGTAACAATGTTCATCTTAGCAATGTTTTATATGTTCCTGGTTTGAAAAATAATTTATTATATATTTCTTGGTTTGAAGACAAAGGAGATAGAATAGCCTTTGTCGATGGAAAGTTCTTGTATGGTCTAAAGATTCAAAAATAGAAGATGCTAGATTCATTGGGATATGTGAAGGAAGATTGTATAAGCTCCTAGGTCAGAATGCTCAAGCACTTGTACATGATGAACTAAAACCTAATGAGTTATGGCATAGAAGGTATGGTCACTTTCATTGTCAACCATTCCCATGTCTAAAACATATGGTTGTAGGCATACCATAACTACAATCAGTACACGAAGGAGTTTGCAAAGGATGTGCACTTGGGAATAATATTAAGAAGCCATTCCCAAGTAGTGAGAAAAGATCCAAGGAGATCTTAGATATGATACACTCAGATGTATGTGGTCCTATGCCAGAGAAGTCTCTAGGATGGTCTCTTTACTATGTGACATTCATATATGACTTCTCAAGAAAGAATTGGATGTACCTAATAAAGACGAAAGATAAAGTATTTGGCAAGTTTCAAGAATTCAAAGCTGATGTGGAGAACTTGAAAAATAAGAAGATCAAGATGCTAAGATATGATAATGGAGGAGAATACACCTCCAAGGAGATCGTTTCCTTTTGTAAAGTAGCTGGGATTAGGAGGGACTTAATTGTCCCACATAATCCTCAACATAATGGTGTGGCAAAAAGAAAGCATCGTTCCATTGAAGAATCTGTTAAGGAAATGATGAATGACCATAATCTATCCATGTTTGTATGGGGAGAAGTAGATATGAAAGCCATGTATATTCAAAATAAAAGTCGTCATCATATATTGAAGAACATGACTCCATAAGAAGCCTTCTCCGAAAATAAGCCAAGTGTGGAACACTTAAGAATCTTTGGTTGTCCTGTCTATATCCATGTTCCCAAGGACAAAAGGAAGAAGTTGGAACCTTCAAAAAAGAAGGGCATATTCGTTGGATATAGTGATACATCAAAAGATTATAGAATCTATGTCCCAGGTCAATAGAATATTGAAATCAACAAAGATGTAAATTTTGATGAGAAGTTTTTCTTCAACAAATATATAGAATATTCCATGGACTCCAATGATGAATAAGAACATGAAGATCCCAAGAAAGAAAGTACATGTTCCCTAGAACATTCCGATGCAGAAACAGACCAACCACTTGAACCTGTAGAACCAATTGTTGTACCCAAGAACAGAAAATGACCAGCATGGTTAGAATCCGCCTTACAAGAAGCAAAAAGACATAAATATCCCGGTGGAACCTTCAAGGAGAGAAAGAATCCCAAAAGGTTCTCTAGTTATGCGACACTCATGAAAAGTCTTGGCAATGCAAAGACTTCCACCTTTGAAGAAGAAGTCAAGAAGAGAGAATGGAAGGAAGCTATGATGGAAGAATATCAATCCATCATGAAAAATGATGTATGGGAAATTGTACCTAGACCTTAAGGAAAGTCGGTAGTAACTTCAAAGTAGGTTTACAAGATAAAACATGTAGTTGATGGGAGTATCGATAAATAGAAGGAAATATTCATGGCTAGAGGGTTCTCCCAATAGGAAGGAGAAGACTATGATGAGACGCTTTCTCCAGTTGATAGATATGCCTCTATTAGAACCAACATATCTCTTGTAGCTTCCATGGGTTGGAGTTTACATCAGATGGATGTAAAGACCACTTTTCTCAATAGAGTACTTGAGGAAGAAGTGTACATAGAGAAACCTAAAGGTTTTTAGGTACACCCAAGAGATACCATGTATGCATATTAAATAAGGCCTTGTATGGACTCATGAAAGGTCCAAGATCTTGGTTTGCACAAATTGACAATTACTTGACAAGACTTGGTTTTTCCGAGAGCTATGTTGATCCAAACCTTTATTACAAGGTTGTGAATGATGCACCTGTGATCCTACTACTATATGTTGATGATTTGTTTCTGATAGGTGTAGAGCCTCTCATTATTCCGTGTAAGAGGGAGATAGCCTTTGAATTCTATATGAAGTATCTTGGTCTCATGCATTATTATTTGGGACTACAAGTATAGCAGAAGCATGGTGAAATCTTCCTTGGGAAAGGGAAGTATGTTGTAAAGATCCTTAAGAAGTTTGGGATGATGGATTTCAAATCCATGGAAACTCCCATGGTGATGGATATGAGGAAGTTGAGAGACTCTGATTATGATTCAGTAGACTCCTCCCTGTATCGGCAGTTGATTGGATCATTGATGTATTTGGTTAATACTCTGTCAGACATTTTATTTGCTGTGAACAGGTTGAGTCGGTTCCAAGTGGAACCTAGACATGAGCATTGGATAGTTGCAAAGCATATTTTGAGATATCTTCGTGGGACGCTAAACTATGGTTTGACATATGCCTCAAAAAATTATGTACAATTGCATGGATTTATTGATTCAGATTGGGCAGGGAGTGCATATGGTAGAAAGAGTACTTCTGGTATATGTTTCAGTTTGGGATCTGTTATGATATCATGGGATAGTAGGAAACATAAATTTGTTTTACTCAGAACTGTAGAAGTAGAGTATATTGCAGCTTGTGATGTTTGTACGAAAGCAATATGAATTTGTAAGATGGTTTCTAGACTATTTGATCAGGTGTTGGATTTAACTGTGATATATTGTGATAATTGGAGTTGTGTGAAGCTTTCAGATAAACTCGTGTTCCATGTTAGGTCGAAGCACATTGATATCAAGTACTATTTTCTATGTGATAAATTCCATAAGGGAGAAGTGACTCTCCAATACATCTCCACCAATGAGCAGACATCTGATATTTTAACGAAGCCTTTATCCAAGATAAATTTTTCATACTTGAGGGACAAGCTGGGACTTGTGGATATTTCTCCCTTGCTTGAAAGGGAGGAGATGATTTCCTCAATTGGGAGGTATTTCTAATATATGGCATCATGGATGGTTAGTGTGTTGGTGGACAAACATTCTCTGGGCGGAGAATGTTCTAGGAAGAACAAATTGTCGGTGGACAGACATTCTCCATGTGGAGAATGGTCTAGGTTGACAGATTGTTGACGTATCATGGACTGGTATTTTCCTAAGGCACATATTATGGCTTGATTAGGAAAATTGTTCGGGACTGATATTCTCCTGAGGCACATCTAATGGCTCGATCAGGTTGAATAGTATGCCCCCTAAGGATATGACATCCTGATTAGGGTGGTTGATACAAGACCAATATTTTCTAAGGCACATGTGGGTAGAGATTAATATCTATGGTACATATGGTGGCCCGATTAGAAAATAGTCCAAGACCGACATTCCTATAGGAATGGTCTCTGTAGCCCATTGTGTGACTTTCAACATCTAGGAGGACTGACATTCTTCTGGGACATATTCCCAGATTAGAAGAATGGTCCTTGTAGCCCATTGTGGGGATTTCAGCATCTGTTGGGACAACTATTCTTCTAGGACTTATGTCTGTATTAGAAGAATGGTCCATATATCACTATGTTGAGTGGGTGAATTATGCAAGACACTATGTTGAGTGTGTTGAGTTCAACACATGAACTATTCAACATCATGCTCGATTACTCAGACGGAGTATGTCCTCGAGAGATGATGCAGACGATGATATATTTTGATGCCATGATGCTATCAGATGATGATGATAGTGATGATGATGCTCGTGACGTGATATACGTGATCATGGGATAACTTCTGTGGCTATGATGATGCTACTTGTTAATACCTCCCTATATAGGAGGGAGTGTTGATATTACGATAGTTGCGGGATGTATCAACCTCCATGTGTAACCTATGAATAGATTATAATATTTTGGAAGCTAGATAAACCCTAAAGAGATGTGTATAAACCCTAGAAGACAAGTCGGAAAAATAAAGAATTAATATTAAAGTATTATCCTCTGGAAGAAGAAGTCGGCCTAGAAAGTTGGAAAAGAGCACTATAAATAGAGGGCTCTTGAGTTCATTTGGACACACACTCACACTCAAGTCAAGTGGTGTGCAAGTCTAGAGGAGGAATGCAGTTGCAGCTACTACAACTGGGTATTGATCTTGGTTTCTATTTTTTGGAATTTCTGCTTGGTCTGTTATCTTTGAGAGAGAGGTGTTGGGTCTGGTAATGCTTCCATAATCATTCTATCTGTCAAAGGTTACGGTACTTGGGGATGGTTGTGTGCCTATGGTTGGGTGACAATATTTTGATATTGTCTATGGTGAAACGAGCACATCGAACATTTTGACACAACAAAAATATGCTCATTGTAAAGTCCTGAAAAATAGAACCTAAAATTTACACCCATCATTTATTTCACTTAAAGGCTAGGATTTTAGTGCTTGTAAGTAATGTATGCTTCTAGTAAACTATTATTTTTGGGTATTCCTGTATAAATTTGAAAAGAAAAATACCTTAAAAAAATTGAGGCCCCCCTGGGACATTCTAGCATCCCCTTCAAGACGAGATGCCCCAGAACACCTCTTTCAACTGTGAAAACCCCGGGAAAATTTAGTACATAATGGTGACATTGTGGTGGTAGTGTTGATGCCTCGAAAAATTCTTGGCAATCAACGTGGAGAAACCGCTCGATCAAGGCCCTAGTTAGGCCTATACTCGTTTGGGATGGAGATCCTCACCGGTATGTGGGCCCGATTTCCACTTAGAGGATTTTCTCCTAGAAAAGAGACTTAAATTGAAGCTCTTCTAAATCCTACTTGTAGAAAATAAATGAACTAATCTATTTATATTCTATCCCGATAGCTTAATTAATTTAAATATGACTAACAAATGATATATGTGTACAAAGGGAAACAACTCATCGCATTTAAACAATATTTAGAAACCTATGTAGTAGGACAATTTTCAAATAAACAGTTAAAAGTAAACTATTCTAACTATAGTATTCATATTGCATCATTCATTAACTCAATTATAAAAATATTTTCATAATGAGTATACTCGATTGATTAATAATAGTGCAAACAATAAGTAATACTCATTAATCTTAAACATATTGAAATAAATGAATGAACGTAACTTTCAAAATAACATACCATATGAACGCATGAATAATAGTACCATACCAATTACTCTAGTACATGGATCAAAAAATCATTGAGTGGCTCTGTATTTCTCAAAAATAGTTTTGACAACAGTATACAAGTCTTTTTTCTTGAAAATCGAACCCTTTCTAGGTTCTTGAAATTGTCTATAAATAATATTACAAAAAGTACAAGTCAAAAATCTATTCCCACTCTATTCTAACTAAAAGACTAAATATATATATAGAAACAAGACCTTTAAGATCTTGGACTAAAATGATTGGCCTTCCTGGAATTAGTCCGCAAGTGATCCCTTGTTTGATGCATGAGCCTCTAGACGTTTCTTCCATTTTGAGTAGATATCTAATATTTGAGAAATGAAATTAGGGGCTTTTGGATGTGATCTTATTTCATAGTTGAAGACCTTTTCTTCCACAACTAGTAGATCTTAGTGAATCTTGGCAGAAATTTGATTGGAGATGACAACATTTTTGTGGTTTGACTAGAAATTAATTGATGGCATCAAGATTTACCTTAAATAACATTGAAATTTTATCATCATATTTTTTCCCGTGACTTTGCACTTCAACAATTACATCTTCTATATTGGTTGTTTGATTTGTAAATTGAACATTAGGCATGTCAATTTCTCCCACTACGTTAATTTTCAGATTTAATGTTGAAGTGCATGCTTCTCTTGCCTCTTCAATTAACCTTTTAGCTTCCTGCAGATTATGTTTCCAAGCTTCTATAGAAATTTCTCCTTTTAATTTCTCGGACTCAAAGGTTTGGGATGAGTTCTAGGTAACTGAGCTAACTTCATTTTGACATAATATTAATTCCACGAATTTTGTTTGGACTATTGTTAACTCAACCTCCTTTTCTGAAATGATTTTTGAAAAATCATTTATCATACTTTGTTGATTTAACACAAAACCCATGATTTGACAAAAGTGTACACGTGCTTGTCTTAATTGATCATTAACCTGTAAATATTGATGCTTAGATTGCTCAACATGAATCATTTCACTCTCTAAACTTTGAATTTGAGTTTGCAGTTGTGTGATTTGAGTGTTCTTTTCATTTACATAATCATAGAGAAATTGTTGAACTCAAGTAATCTCAACTTTCAATTGTTCTTCCAAGATTTTCATTTGTTCAAAGTTTGCTTGTTGTGCCTATGAAATTTTGAGTTCCACTTTCTTTTCAATGAGTGTTTCTTTTTGTTTCAATTTGTCCTCAAGACGAATTATTTCATCATTTTTCTACTTAATGATTTTATTTAAATTATTTATTGACCAAATGCTGGCTGATGAAAATATCCCATGGAATCTTCCAATTCTCATGCAAATTGTTGATCATATTGTCCAGAACCATCCCAATTTTTTTTTTTTTTTGTTGGTGGTTCATTCACCTGATCAATTTTCTTCTTTTGAATCCTGCCTTTTATAATTTCCCTCTTCTTCTTACTAAAGAAGAAGTATGTAGGATAAAATCCCTCCTCCTAAATCAGTGTCAAAGAATCAACATATAAAGGATTTGGGAATGAAACCCCAGTAATATTGGCCAGAGGTGTGACTAAGGAAATTTATGAAGAAACCAAACTGTCATGCTCTTGAGTTTGAGTATTTTTGTATGGAGTCTCTAAGCCTTAACTAGAGTTTTGAAGTGAAGATAATATCTCTATTGGTCATGTCAGAGTATGACTTGTAGAAATTTTCTCTTTGTGTTGTGACTGTCTCTGTTGAATATTTTCAGATAAAAGAGAATCAATGTGTAACTTCTTCTAATCTATCCATTGGATGATATTTTCTTTTAATATTTCTTTTTATACTATTTCTAAAATTACCTCGACAATTTTATGGTTTGGATGGGATTCCATCTGTTGTTGGGAAGGGTTGAGTATTTGAGATAATTTTTTTGTTGATTTTTCTGTCTAAGATACTATAAACTGTGAATTTGGTTGAGTCATAGGAGATTTTTCTATGTACTCTTGTTGGAGGATCGATGGGAGGAAACTCCTCCTTTCCTTCTGGAAATTTAAGAAACCATCAAGTGCATGCTTAGGGATGCCTTGAATTATCTGCAAAAATTCTTGATAAGACATAGCTCTCTTGAAAATATTACCATGAGGGTATTCTTCATGAACATACATCTTTACATCAATAAGAAGGAAATGTTCATCTAAATTTTTTAAAGGGTCATTCCTCTTAAGTTCAATATGGGACAAATTGATATCTTCCAATGTCATAGCTTCTATTTTGGCATGAATTACACCAGAAAGAGTATATGGGCCTATATGCACAGAAAAAGTAGGCCAAATTCTCTTGGAAGAAGCATGTAATTCTTTAGTTATGCATGTACTTGTTGTTTGGTAGGTTGTTTCTCTGCAAACAAGTCTGTCATGCATAAATTTAGGCAAGGCATGAGGAGGAGCATTACACCCATAAACCCTAATATAGGAAAATGTTTATTCAATATACCAATCACCAATTTGATATAAGTTGTGCATATCTTTCTCTATGATCCTCGGTGGTAGAAAAATAAAGAATGCTTGGTGAAGAAGAATAGTAACATGATGATAGATTTC
Source organism: Picea mariana (assembly GCA_032191745.1). Classification (NCBI taxonomy): domain Eukaryota; kingdom Viridiplantae; phylum Streptophyta; class Pinopsida; order Pinales; family Pinaceae; genus Picea; species Picea mariana. The sequence continues at coordinate 101,672 of JASDQU010105939.1, read as the reverse complement.
ATAAAAATGCTCCTTGGCGTTTTCTTCCCATAGCTTAGAATGATAAATATGAATAGGTTCTGCAAAACTGGGAGTCCACTGCCAACCCATTTGAGGAAAATAAGTATGAAAGAAAATTGCATCTATTATATAAGTTGACATATAATATGGAGGGATTGGCCTTCCTCTTTTATCTTAAGAAAATTTGCAATGTGCCTATATAGGTTATCAGATAGAATAGTACCCCAATTGAAGTTGTAACCAGTCATTACTCTGTGCATAATTGGAACCCAATCTAATTTGAAATGAGTAGGGTTCTTTTCACCATATAATCAACACGTTAGGGTGGCGACATATAATTTCCCTAGTTCGTAGGAAGAAGTTGCATATTTACCCAAGCTATCAATTTTAAACGTATTCTCATCAACCCACCAATCTTTAATTAATTGTGGATATTGTAAACCATATTGCACACATTCCTCTTGATTAAACGTTTCTAGGAACTCACTATTATAAATAATCTCAGTTTTGGGTTGTTTATATATTACTTGGATGTTTGCAAGCTTGAAGGATCCAATAACCACCTTCTGATTGTTGACAATAATTTGTGTCTTGAGGTCTACATGTTCCAGAGCCCAACGTATCATATCTGTGTATCCCTTCAACCTAGGTCTTGTTGCAACATTTTGTAACCTGGACTTAGCAATATCCTGAAAAGTTCTTTCTAGGGCATAGGTGTCATCATCACTCTCACTCTTTGTTGTTGCGCCATAATTTTCTTCCTCAAAAATCTTGAAGATCTCGTACCAAGTCTTGCTCCTAGAGTGTAGCTTATAAGAAGTGTCTGAGAAGAGATCATAGTTGGGATTTTTGTATTCCTAGTCTTTTGTATGTTGAGCTGGATTCTACTTTTTTTCTTTTCTGGGTGCCATGGAAACTGTTTAGAAATATTTTCCAAGAAAGGGGTATGAAAACAAAAGATGAAATCAATAGAAGCAATGAACTCGTGCAGAGCAATAAGAACATTGTACATCGAAATTTAAAACATATACATTTCCAACCAATTACCATTAATTTGTGTGTTGATACCAATAATTGCGAAGCATATGGTGGCAGGCCTTATTAGCATTGAAAAGATGATGGACATATGATCGACAACGTAAAACTTTAAATTAATAATCCTAGATTAATTCTTTAGTGTATCTAATTACTATCATAATTCTCAAACATCGGGACCTCGGTGCATTAGGGATTGTATTTATCATCTGATGCCCGATATGACATGGCAACCTATAATTAATCATCTTTGTAATGCTAGTGTAACCTTAATTACCACGTTAATTTATAATTATCATTTAAATTCTCAGATGTTGGGTGTCGGGGTATCGGAGAAATCAATGGGTATTGTATTCTAAATAAAGTTCAAGATCTGATATCTAAGATGATGTGGAAATGATGATGTAAGATAAGCTAACTTGTAGATTATACACAAGTGCCACGTGTCATACAAAAATGGTCAAATAACCAGTTTGATGGGGTTAAAAATCGATGGATGGGTGCCATGTGTACTAGGTTAAAATCAATGACACGTGTCATACACGTAGGATGGGTGCCACATGTCGTAGAAGATACATCTACAAAAAAAATTGAAAACAATAGAAGCAATGAACTCATGCAAATAAATTAGAACATTGTACATCAAAATTTAAAACATACATGTTGCCAACCAATTACCATTAATTTGCGTGTTAATACCATTAATCGTGAAGCTTATGGTGGCAAGCCTTATTAATAGTGAAAATATGGTGCATATATGATCAACGGCATAAAACTTTAAATTAATTAATCTTAGATTAATTGTTCATTATATCTAGTTACTATTGTAATTCTCGGACATCGGGACCTCGTTGCATCGAGGAATTATAAACATAAGATTTGTGTTTTCCTGATATGATGTGGTAACCTATAATTAATATTAAGTCGACAAGTTGGTTTTCTGGAGTGAGACTATTAGTCCAAATGTCATAGGTCCATCAGTTTTGGTATTTAGGATTTTTTTATTAGATGAGAAACTTAGACTAGCTTACAAAGCCACAAAAAATGGGAAGTTTGGTGAAGCATTGAGAAGCAGGTCAACAGAAAGGAATTTAAGGATGATATTTTTCAACAAGAGATTGCAACCTATTTTAATCATTGCAGCCTCCAAAATTTCCATTTGAGGTTGGCTTTGTTGAATACTGTGGGTGTTTGTTACAAGGGAGGAAACTTCAACACAACTGCTAACTTTGCTTGATGAATGATGGAAAGTGAACCCCCTGCAAACCATACAACAAAGGCTCGACAAGATCTACTGACAAACACATCACAAAGTTCAATTCTCTCCATTGTACAATGTTTCACAAATGAAAACCCAACCAGGTTTATGTTAAGTGCCTTTTTGAACCATTTTGACAATCGATTTGTGAGGTGGTTTGGATGGTAAAATTTTTTTTGGAGGGTGCAAAAGAATACTTCTCAAGACGCGATACAATGCATATCTCCTCTAGATCTAGAACCTGGAGTTGAATGCAAAGCCAAGTGAACACCTCAATGTCCTATTGTAATGTCTTCCTAGGTCCTTGGACTTGGAAAGGAATAGATTTCTTAGATGTGAAGTTTATTATTTGTTGAATCTCTCTTTTCACTACCTCAACTTCCTTCTCTCATCCTCTGCTTCTATTTCCTTTTTTTGGGTTTTAAAAAAAATTGTAATTTAAAAAAATTAAATATATATATATATATGAAAATTATAGGTTGTGACATGACATAGGGAACATCATTGGGATTCGTGTAGTGGTCTTATCACATATTTTTCCATTAATTTTTTTTATGACTTTAATACAATAGGCATGTGTGAAACCTGGATATCTGCGAGCTTGAGAATGGAGAACACATTAGGTCAAATGATTTGGTTTCAGAGGCTCGACCTAGGTCACAGGTTTGAGTCAAGAGGCTTCCCTTTTTCAGATATGTCCCTTCTTTGCGATCGACAAAAAATCACACATAGGTTCCCAATCAATGTGTTGTCAATGCTACCACTCAAAACAAAAATCATGATGTTACAATAAGCAAATCTGCGTAATTTCAACAGTTCGTGATTTAACTGCCATAGGGGCCAAATTTGGAGATTCCAAGACATGGGTTTTGTGCATAATGGGCCCATTTAGGTGATCGAGGAACAGGTTTCCCAAAGAATGCATGATATTGGAGATATAGGTGTTTCTTCAAATATGAATTTCCTATATTATGTGTTAGGACCATTTTTCAAAATTGCTTAATTTGTAAAAGCCAGATTTCATTTAATTTGTTGGTTCTGGGTTTGGTGGATTGGATCTTATCCTCCCCATTTAATTTTATGTGTAAATATGCAACCAAGATTAAGGTTAAAGAGGGATGGACTAGGAGAAAGGAAATTCACATTTTTGTGATATTTCCCTTTTTGAAATTATGTCGAAAGGGAGGAATTTTGAATAGCTAGAGGGAAGATTTCTCTTGCATGATACTTTTGAGTTCTTTATGGACAAGGGAACAATGTATGAAGGTGGATTTGGTATTTTTATTCAAAAACTCTTTTATTATATCTGATTTATCTTGGAGTTTTTTAGAAATTAGATTGGAATTTGTTATTTCTATCAAGTTTTAGTCTAATCTTTGAAAATCTGGTTTGTTAGTGTTTTGTACTGAATAAAGTAAGATTGTTAGCATTTTCATTGCTTTTATATGTTAATAAGTCTTCTTTCATCCAGTCATCATAAATTTATTTCATGATAATTACATTATTCTTACCAACTAAATATGAAGCAAAAGGGCATTTTTTCCATGTTTTTTGAACAAATGATGAATTTGCGAGAAATTTTTCTTTAAATCTTGTCATTTATTTTTCTTCCTTATAGTTGATATATGCCAACCAATAGAGATTAATGTTTCATCCAATCAATTTCTTGAAGGTTGTAAATGAACTAATATAGCTTTGGCATACAGTTCATTAGACTTTCGTCTCATAACTATATGTTTCCAAAAATCTATGATTATTTCTTTGGTTATCATTGAAGTGTAGATATAATGATTGATATCTATTGTTAGTACCAATCAATAGTGTATTTAAAATATTCTCAAGGTGATGAATTATTTCTAATTCTTTGAGAAGTTGTCTTCTTTATCTACACACTTTTAATTTTTCTCTCATTTTTTGAGATAGAGATAGTGCATTAGTATTATTTTCTTTACAAACATAGGTTAGGGAAGATGTAAGCCTAAAAGAAAAGAAAGTCTCATTTTTTTAAGAGAAAACTATTCGAGTGCAAAATTGATCCCACTTAATCGATTGAAAACTACCATCCCAAACAAAAACTAGCCTAATTAGGGTTTGTGATCGGGTAGTTGTCCCTTGTTGCACGAGGGAATTTTCTCTCATGTCAACAAAATGTGCTAGATGGAGGCTTGATGACAAGACGATCTTGTCAATCCATTCATTTGAATGTCTATAACTTCTCATGGCTCCTATCCATATCCCTATATTGGAGTATGCCTTCAATTCATCTCAACCAACTGGAAGAATTCCTAAAATAACAATTGATCTCTTGTCATAATTAAAATCTAATGGTGAGGGTATTGTATCTGCATTTGATCACATTTGTAAATTTCTTTATTGTTGTAAATCTTGTGAATTATATGATTTTAATGAATAGTGCAGGTTATTTACTCTTACATTCTCAGACATAATCAAGAGTTGGATTGATTCACTGCCAGCAAAGTCTATCCATAATTGGGAACAATTTGTGGAATTGTTCTTATACTCTCATAAGAAATATGATTATGATTGGTTATATAATGAGTTGATAGGTATTCAAAAAAATGGAACGAAACAGTGGGTGAATTTCTTTTAAGATTTAATGAGATTTGTTACAGATTTCATTTAAAAGACAAACCATCTGAATATGAGCTTCTCAATATTTTTCCTTATCTCTTAACTCTTGAGGAAGAACAAAAAAAAAATAGTTGATGAAGATATGTTTGACTTTTAACAACCTTTTTATCATGGAATTCCTCCCTCTGAAAATGAAGGCACTGATCAAAATATTGGAAAGATTTTTGAATATATTATTGAAGATTCAATTCACATGGTAATTTCTTATTCTAATACAAAAATAGATTCATTGGGAGGTTGCAAAATTATTTTTGAATATGAGAAAGTCCCTTGCTCTGTAATATAAGAGTTTTCATGTGAACAATGTTTGGATGATGTTAAAGTAACAAACATTTTCCAATAACTGATATTAATAAAGTGACAACAAATCCAGATATCAATATGGAATCATGTTGTAGGGAAACACTCAAAGATTTGAACTCTAACTTATTTTACTATTTGTATCCCCATTTATTTGGTGGCTTGGATGTACAGGAAAACACACAAGTTTGTTTTGATTGGTTTTCTACAGGGCCAAACTCAAACAAGGTACAAGAAGGAGGTAAAATGATGATTCGAGATGAAGAAAAAGTAATTACAATTGTTGTGACCAATCACAATAATCAATTACAAATATGATTTGAAGGAGAAGAAGAGTTATGCAAAGATATCCCTGCAAAGAGAAGTTCTCATGAAGTTGACTCATCTTATAAAATTGAAGGAATCGAGTTCAATGATTTTCTGTCTGAAATATAATTTAGAGATAAGGGAGTAGAGAACAATCCAATTTGTGTTAAGGACCTAGTTTGTAAAGAAATGGATTGTAATAAACCTTTATGTGGGATTGTTTTTTAACAAAATATAATTGAGAGATATTTGGAAGTAAATATGGAATAAAGTGTTAAAACACTTCCCCTACTCCCAAGAGCTAAGGAGATGGTTATTCAAGGTTTTGAATTCCTGTCTCCACATTTTGAAATGCATGAATTTTTTTATCTTTGATACTTTCTCGAGTACTAATGTCCCCCAATCAGGTAAATAAGTTAATGATAAGGTAAGTAACTTTATGAACCTAATCCAAGTTTTCTATTGCTCTCACTATGTTTTTTATGATTCCATAGAACCTTGGTTGGAATGTTCTCATTTGAAAAGGTTTCCCATAATTGACGAGTTCCTCACACAACTATGTGAAGAATCAATTTTTCCAATCATTCGATTATCGATAATTCAATACTTTTCATTAATACTGTTCTTTTTATGTTCTTGCATGATTAAAGTTACTCGAGTGGTTACATTGGCTACATGATTTCACCTAGTTTATGTTTTCTTAGAATGTTGTAGCATAGGAGTAGTTTACTTAAACTTTTTCCTTGATTTTTGTCTCTTTATTTTTCATTTCAATTGTTTTACTTTGAATTATATAATCCTCAATAAAGCTCAAACGTATGTGGTGGTCGATGCAGGTTACCTATTTTCACTTTTAAAGGACGGATTGCAAACTAATTGAAATCTTTTCATGTCAAATCTATTCACAATTGTAAACAATACATGAATTATTTTTTTATGATTTTCACAAATATTCCTATGATGAGTTATGTGACGAACTACAAAAACCTCAAAAAGAAGAAGATGGATCAACTAGGGATTTCCTATCCAAATTCATATGTATTTTTAAGGGTTTTTCTTTAGTCGATAAATTTTAATGTTTCTTACATATTAAATTTCTCTTTCTATTAAGAAAGATCAGTAAGTCAATTCATAGAAGACTTCAAGATGATATCATGTTGATGTAATTCATACAAGACTTCAAGTCTCATAGAAGATTTTTATATTCCTTCACCTACTTTTTCTACTGATAAGCGAGTGATATTTTGCATAGAAAGTATAAATTCCAATCTTTTGGATATCTCTAGTGGAAGGACAAAATTTGGAATTGCTTCATATTTATGATAAGATACTCCAAGATTAAGCAATGATCATATCCAAGTTTTGTCATTTTTCTTTACCAAAGGATAAACAAGAATCTCCACTTGAGGACAAAAGAAAGATATCATTTTCCCATTTCTCGAAATAAGGAAGAATTTTCCTTTTGTGATCTACATTGTACTTCACAACAATCCTCCTTTTTTTTATTATAGTGAATGAGGAGGAACCTCTCGAACTTTCACTTTTGGATCAGTTTACTGATTGTTTCATCGAGAAGCTTCCTAAACCTTTTTACTCTAAATTTTTTTATATGCCTTCCATGTTTTGATTGTTTGTGAACATGAACCTAATATAGATAATCATTCAATTTCTAATGTATTAAAAGAACACGAGGACAATACTATTCAGTTAGCAAAAGAAGTTATTGTAGGTATGCATGGTATTACATATTTTACATCTTTCTTAAGAGAAGGTAGAATTGATCTTTACAAGGTTGATGACGATAATGTATCTCCTAAATCAAAGTTTCAGAACGATTCATTTATAATTGATTATGATTTAGGAGGAGTATATTCCTTTTGAAAACACTCTTTGCAGAGAAGCCTTTCATTCTTGATTTCTAATACTCATTCTTATCATGATATGTTTTGCACTTCTCATGTGCAAATAGTCATGCCCAATATTTCAAGAGTATTTCTTCATATCATACTTTAATGAGGACCCTACTATCAGTGATCCACATTTTGGGAATAAAAAGGACGAGATTGTGACTTTTAAGTTATTTTAGTATCTCATTTATCAACCTTTTTAAATATGAAAATGTTATCTTTTCAATATTCTTGCATCATCCTAGATGTGAAAAAATGAAATGCATTTTTGTTATCATGAACAGTAGTCTAACATTACTAATCTTACTGATACTTTTATATATGGAAATATCATTTTGATATCACAATTTGAGTATCATGATCTATCACAAAATCCTAATCACTTGGAATATTAATTGCAACATAATAAGGCATTTTGGTCTTTACCCGTGATTGTTCCAAATCCTTATTATCTTACTTCAAAAACAAATGACATTCTTAAAAATAAGGCATGTATTTAAGGTAGTGTTCTGAACACTTTCACTCCTAACTCACATCATGTAAGTTTCCTTCCTATAAACTTGTTTCAGTTATTCCATATTGCTAAAAATGAATATTATGATAAAATTGAAATTTGGATGAAAAGGTTTTTAGGTAATTTTAAAGGAACCATATTACACATGTTGAATACAAATGTTTTGTTTCTTCCTATATTTCGTTGCTTGTTCCTTATTTGTGATAATTGTGTGATTGCATGTTTAGAATTACTTGGATGGCCACATTGGCATATTGAATATGTTAAGCTAAAGATGAACCTTCATCACGATACATTCAAGGAAGATTCTCCTTATCTTTCATCCCTCTTTGTTATTAATTGTCTTGCTCATAATTCTATTTGTAGATATTTATTTTCAGTCCTATCCTAGACTTTCGGTTATCAACTGACAATTATAAGGATTTGGTTTTGAAAAGTTCAGTGTAATTTGTCTTGTGCAAAGATTGGGAAACATGAATTATTCAAGAGAACAAAATGAAATAAATTTTATGCAACCTGATTGATGAGGTTCTTTTAAGATTGAGTTCATAATTGCAACATTATATTAGGTTTCTTTTCTCTTTTTTCAAGATTGTCTTTTATTTGCCTTTTTTTTTCTTTGTATCTCAATAAAAGCTCTGATTAATTGAACATATCATAATCTTGTTTGCACATTTTTCACTAATATCTTCTTTGATATGTCAGTATGCTTCAAGCCTAATTTTCATTTACATTCTATCTTGTTTTCTTTTCTTTTCATTGTTTGATTCTACATTACATTAGTTTAAATAGTTTGAACATTTTCTTGTTTTTGATTTGATTATTTAATTTTAGAATTTTAGTCACTTTGTTTTCAAGTTTTAATAAGGGGAAATTTTTAGAGGTTGTACAAATGTCATCTTTACTTTTCTATTATTACAAATGGGATTTCTTTACCTTAAAACATCAATATCAGGTTTCAGATCTTCGTCATTGATTAATGACCATGGAGGAACACAAAGACTTATTTTAAAATTGCAATGGTATTTTTGAAGTAGAGGAACAAGTCTATATTTATATTTTTTTTTTAATCTCGCACCTCATACCACCACATTAAAAACAATCTTCTACGTTGATAGTTTAAGAGAAACTTTTGGGGTCAAACTTTTAAGAATATCACATGTATTCTTTGAAATAAACTAATCTCTTGTACCACCCCACTTCCTTCACCCAATTGCATATGAAATTATTTACAAATCAAATCTAAAGGGTGAAATTAATAAACATAAGTTGAAATCACTGTAAAGTGTGGAAAGTACAAGTAAGCTCGTTGGGGCTATGGACGCTCAATGGCAATAGGGCCATGTTTGTATGGTACCAAGACACCTTCATCAAGGCTACAGACGTTCGCAGGCATCGAAGCAATGTTGGGAAAAATAGGTAGATTTTACACTTATATAGATGTATGCTTATCATAAAACCCCATACTTGTATCTCTTTCTATTCAATAGTATGAGGATAGTAAAACAATAAAATTTTCCTATCATGGATTCATTGTTTAAAGATATTACTCAAAAATTTTGGTCTTATACTATTAAATTCATCTTATGAGGGACCCTTAGGATCTTGTACAATGTCTAAGAATCTTGTGAAACTTATCATTTGGTTTTTAATAAACTTAAGACCCATTACATTAATAACAGAGATAACCGCTTTTCCCAGTGTGTCGTCATTTGTTGATCCCTCAAAACCCCCTCCGCCCCTTTATTTTTTACAAAAGTAAAAGGTCCCCCCTTTTAATTTTGGAAGTTATTACCTTCGCTTTTATTTGATTTTGTTTTCTCGATTATTTAGTCTTGAGTGTTTCTCATGATCGATAATTTTCAGTTTCCCTTTCATGGGATGATGAATGACACTTGTGAGGGGAGATATAGTATCATATATGTTCATGATGCATTTAAAAAAGGAGAAACTTGTGAACATGCCTTACTATTTTCTAAGAAGTTTAACAAAGACGGACAAGGCCATCCAGAGGCAACCAAAGAATGAAGAACACGACCTTTATCACCATGTCTTAATTAAAATGATAATGCTTCATGAATTGCAATAAAATAAGAGAACTTGGGAACATTTTCTCATTGATAGTGGGTTTGTGCAAAAGGCCGATGTAGAGAACATTATAAGCTTATCAAGAAAAGAAAAAACTAGATAATACCACTTAGTTAGAGGGACCAAGAAGAAAAATTTCAAGAAGTAAAAGATAGCATACGGCAAAAAAGGACACAAAACCAACATTTATAAGCCAAGGAAGAATCATCGGGTCTATGGCCAAGGAAATAAACAAACAAAATAAGAAGGATGGTCAAAGAGAACAAGTGATTATAAGTGTTGCTAAGAAACCAAGAACAAGGTTCTCTTCTTCTACAACATCCCCTTTGGAAATTGGCAAGGAACAACAAATGATTACATTCAGTCTTTGGAAGAAAAGGAAAGGAACCCATTTGCATATGCAGCAAAGGAAGAGGCACCATACATATACACAAAAGAACAAGAAGAGCAATCACCGTTTAAAAAAAGAGATTTTTCCAAAGTACTCCTCAAGATCCCAAAAGAGAAATATCCTATGACATTTTCATAAATAAATATGAATAAAATGAAAAAGGAATGCTGAAAAGAAAGATTGAAGAAACAAAGGTGATGGAAAGTTATGTAAAAGCATAAACATCATTTCGGCCATATTTACCCTATTTTCCCTCACATTTGTTACGTTTTTCTTATATTTTGTCCACCAAAGCCAAATAAAACCATTAAAATGTAATTTTATTATTTAGCAAATTTTAAGTGCTGAAAAATCGTTTTTACCAATTTTTATAGGAAGAAATTTGATCTGGTAATTGCTCGTTCGTCTAGATATTTGCAGACAGTTTGAAGAAAATCATGAACATGGGTTTTGTTCCTAGTATTCACGAGATGGATGGATTCTCTTTGGATAAACAAAAAATTCACACATAGGTGCCTGGTCAACGCACGGTCAATGTGCGGTCAACGCTTCCACTCAAAAGGAAAATCATGTTGTTACAACAAGCAAATCCACCTAGTTTCAACAATCTCGGATTTGGCACGGTTTTTGCCAACATAGAAGTCGAATTTGGAGATTCCAAGACATGGGTTTTGTGCATAATGGGCCCACTTACACGACCCATCAACAAATTTCCAAAAGAATGCAAGATTTGGGAGATATTGGTGTTTCTTCAAAACTGATTTTCCTAGATTATATGTTGCGATTGGTTTTAAAACTTGATTAATTTGTAAAACCCAAACTTCATTTGATTTGTTTTCTCTGGGATTGGGGGATTGGAACTTATCCTCCCCATTAAATTTTATGTATAAATATGCAACCAATATGAAGGCTAAAGAGAAAGGGATGGACCAGGAGAAAGGCACCTCACATTTTTGTGAGATTTTCCTTTTTGAAATTATAGTCGAAAGGGAGGAATTTTGAATAGCTAGAGGGAAGATTTCTCTTACCTAATACTTTTGAAGATTTGGTATTTTTATTCAAAAAATCTTTTATTATATCTGATTTCTCTTGGATTTTTTTCTAAATTAGATTGGAATTTGTTATTTCTATCAAGTTTTAGTCTAATCTATGAAAATCTAGTTTGTTAGTGTTTTGTACTAAATAAAGTAAAATTGTTAGCATTTCCGTTCCTATTATATGATGATAATTCTTCTTTCATCCAATCATCATAAATTTATTTTGTGATAATTACATTCTTCTTACCAACTAAATATTAAGCAAAAGGGCATTTGTTTCCATTTTTTATTATTCTTATAATTTGTGGAAATTATTGCATGTTTTTTTGAACAAATGATGAGTTTGTGAGAACTTTTTCTTTAAATCTTGTCATTTATTTTTATTTCTTATACTTTATATATGTCATCCAACAGAGATAAATGTTTCATCTAGTCGATTTATTGAAGGTTGTAAATGAACCAATATATCTTTGGCATACATTTCATTAGATTTTCATCTCATAATTATATGTTTCCAAAAATATATGATTATCTCTTTGGTTATCATTGAATTATAGATCTAATGATTGATATCTATTCTTAGTAGCAATCATTAATGTATTTAAAATATTCTTGAGGTGATGTATTCTTTCTAATTCGTTGAGAATCTATCTTCTTTATCTACACACGTTAGTTTTGCTTTCATTTTTTGAGATAGGGATAGTGCATTAGTATTATTTTCTTTTACAAACATAGGTTAGGGTAAATGTAAGCCTAAAAGACAATAAAGTCTCTTTTTTGAAAGAACAAACTATTCGAGTGGCAAACCGAGCCCAAAAAATCGGTTAGAAACTACCATCCCAAACAAAAACTAGCTTAATCGAGGCTTGTGATCGAGTAATTGTCCCTTATGGAAAGAGGGAATTTCCCCGCTTGTTACAAGTCATAAACATGTTTCTTGGTTTCATATTCCATTTATCTTTACTAAATATTTATTTGACAAGAAGAGATACCTACACCTAGGGTATTAAATTGATTGATTCTTACAATTTTTAGGAGGATTTAGAGTGAATTTATGGCCCCCGTGATGCAAAACAAGCCAAAAGGAATGAACACAAGGGATATGTCACATATTCATCTCTAGCCATAGCCACAGAGAGGTCGTCTTCATCTCTAACTATAGCCATAAAGTTGTCATCTTCATCTCTAGTCACAACCACAGAGCAGTCATATTCATCTCTAGCCATAGTAACAGAGTGGTCATCTTCATCTCTAGCCATAACCACAGAGCCATCATCTTTGTCACCAATGTCATCATTTTTTCTTTTAAGAAAAAGTAATGGGGCCCTACTTGAATAGAATGAACAATAAGAAAGAAGAAGTCATCAATATAAAGCTTGGGATAGAAGGATGGCCAACCAAGACTCCTAGAAGTAGCAACAAATCTTGGCCATTATGAATAAATATGCACAAATATCTAGGAATAATATGACAAAAGTTGAAAAAAATCATAAAGAAAACTCTTCCAATCACCTCCTTTAAATTGTATAAAAGTCCTCGAGAGGTAGTTCCTAAGGATATGCCAAAGATTTCTAATCATTAGAGAAATACATTGAGAAATAGGAAATGGTATTTATAGAATACAAGCCTATTGATTAATGAGGGACTACTCAAGTAAGTGCAATAGTGACTATGGTGACATCCATAAAGATAGTGATTATATTGAGCTTTGGATAAAGGAGCATGGGATAGGTAAATATAATGATGGAAAGAGTCCCCATGGTGATGATGATGAGGGAGTGGGCATAGATGCCATGTTTATATCAAAGATCAATCCTTGGGCTATGAATATGGATAAGGGATAAAAGTCCCAAAGCCACGGCCTATGGTTTATAATTGAAAGTCCCATGGGATATTAAGGCTTTGGCCCACTTGACAAAGAAGGTAAGGGAGTTTGGGGGGATCTTATTTGGTACCTAAGTAAGAAGAAAATTGTGGATTATGGGGGTTGCAACATCAAACCTAAAATCATATTTACTTGTGTCCACGCTAAATTTCAAATCTCACAAGTGGAGGGGTGTCATACTTGCAAGTAGACAAAGGGGCATGAGAAGGAATACCAACACGCAAAAAAAGGGAAAAGGGAGAAATTTATCCCTCCAAGACAATGATTGTTGTAGGGATTCAAGAGAATCAATTCATTGCAACTCCTTAAGGGTAATTTACCATAGTAAGAAGAGACCAACCTCTTGATGGGAATAACTGAAATTCCCATGATAATAAGGGGCATGTTGAAGATGAAGGGAATAAGAAGAAAGTGTAATATCCCCTTAAAAATGAGAATATAAAAAGGCCAAAAGGGAAGAGGTTGTTAAGGAACTACATTGGCATCCCAAAATCAGAATCTAGAGTTCATAATCCCTTGTATACCACTCTGAAAGATTCACCTCTCCTTATATCCATAGACAAGTTATATGATCCTACTCCTCCCAATTTCACTCCTTGTTTCATCTTCACTATTCCATCCATAATTCCCAAATACACACCTCAATCACTCCATACTTAATTGTGTTTTGATACCATGTTTGGTTCATCCATTCCCCTTCCTTCCACCACCAATCCATCTGTCTTCACCCAACTAGTAATGATGTTTCCAATGGGTTATTTCATGGATCCTCTAACTCATGATTCTCACTTATCTATGGTTTCCCTATACAACAATATTCTACCCTACCACTACCAATCCATATCAGATGCCCACCCCAAATATGATTTGAATTTGAAATGATCCTAACTATAGGTAGTGTTTTAATGTTCTAAAGAGAAAAAATAAGTGGGAATAAATAAAACAATAGATGAAGAAATAAATGGTAGCAATAGAATCAATTCAAAATGGGTTGATTACAGTGTATGAGTATGGATAGATACATTTAGCAATGATGGAGGTCAATAAGGGGAAATTGAAATAATTAAAAGATACTCAATTCTACAACATCATGGGTTTGAATATAGGAGAGATTCCTTCTACATCACTTAACATACCTACTTAGGCCAGGTCATAGGCCTTTGACAATTTTCAAATATGACCCAATCGAATGGAAAATACCCTTTTCATTTCCTACCTAATCACAGGAATTTAGCACTTACAACTCATTTTGGAAGGGCTCTTGCATTAAATATGAATATAATCAAGAAAAATGCAAATTCCAAAAATGGAAAGGCTCCCGAGTCTTTATATAGAGATGAATCAGTCCCTTATAACTTCATATTCCATAAAATTAGAGTGATTTTCTCTAAAATAATACTCATACCATGAAATTGGGGTGAATGAAAGAAAGAATCCCAATTTGCACCAAATGGGGAGGGTGAAATCACTACTAGAAATCACCATTCCTATAAATTGGGGTGAATAAAAGGTTGCATCTCAAATTCCATGGGTGAAAACCATTTTTTTCCCTCTCCCTCGTAGATAAATGTGGACTAACCCTCTATACATTTAAAAAACAAAAATTAGAGGAAAGTGATAATAAAGCACTACAACACAAAAAAAATCCCCAATCAAAATTCGAAACCCCCTAATTTCACCCATGGGTGAAATTTCACCCCTAAAATTTTCAATGATTTGATTACAACACATATTCAAGAGGATATCTCATGTCTCTTATTATTCCATTCACGCAAAGATTCTTTTGAATCACTATCAAAATAATGGATACTCCAACTCACCGACCCATTTGTTGTAGGATTAGTATAAATTGCTCTTTTACAAGAATTCATAAGGTAAATTTGATCTAAGACATCCTTTACCATCACATCATTTATAATTTATGTATATATTGGTCCTTGATAGGGGTCCAAAGGATAAATGACCCTAGTACCATCATCTTTAGAAGGCATTGTTTCTTTTTTCAGGTTAATAATAACATAGTTATGAAAGGCCCAATTTGTAATGGACGAATAAATTAAACATCAATTTATTACATAAACTAAGACAGTAATTTCATAACCGCGTAATCTTCATAATAGTAACTTCCGTAACTTAAATTTTACAATTAATAATAATTTTTTCTAACATAATCCAACAATGCATAAGTTTAAATAAATACCTAAGTCTGATGCTATTAACCCTCCGTTGTCCAAATGCCTTCTTGACTGTTGCTGCAAAACACTGCCCAAAACCCAGTTCCTCCCTGCCAACTAGGTATCTTCCTAGCTCCAGGATATCCTATGGATATCCTGGCCCCTGTGCCCAAAACCTCCAGCAACCCCGGTGCACTGATACAATCCCACTCCCAAAATTTCACTTCTCTTTGCAAATCCCCGAGCTCTCAAAATCCATCCCCCACTTCCCGTCCAATGACCTCCCATCAACCTCCTTCCCTTCCTTATCCCTCCTTCACCGACTTCCCGCCTCTTTTACTCCCTACCTAACTCATTTATTACTTTCTTATCCTTTCCCGTTAATGCCCCTTATCCCCTTTATTTAATATCTTATCCCTTATAGTTAATATGTTATCCCGTATCGGGTACGTAACTTAATTTAATAATATAATTTATTATCCTCCTTTTATTTATTTACCTTATTAATTAATGAGTTAATTAATACTTAAATTAATCATTGACAATCATGAATAACTAATTAATAATAAATAATTAGTTAATGTTATTTTAAGAAATAAATATAGTTTAGCTAATCTTTTAGGACA
>JASDQU010105939.1:55880-85479 GCA_032191745.1 Picea mariana | reverse complement strand
CAAAAGAGTGATTTTGAGAAATTGACAAGTGTAACTTTCTTCATGAAAATGATCTTAAAGAAGAGCTAGATCATCTATCACCATGTCATTATCATGTCATCATCTTGATAACCAAAAATGTGGATAACATAGGCCTTTCTGCACATTTAACATTGGAAAACATCAATGTTAAGGGAGAACATAAAATACCACATCCGATTACATTCAATAATATCTAAAAAAATATCATTAAATGGATAATAGGAATACCTTAATGAGCTCCTCTTGGTTTCAAGAATAATTTATTCTCTACTAAACGGGGCCAACCACATGAAGGTGGAAGCTCATTTACCCCCCTGCATCACTCTCAATTCCCCATACCCAATCATGCATATTAATTTAAACAAAAAATGTACAACTATTTACAATTATTTTGAATTTTCTGTAGCTAAACAAAGAACTTATGTAGTGCCCTAGAATTTCTACTTAACTATCAATGAATATTTACCAAATTATAAAAGACTTTTTTTCACTCTGATAATTGATTGAAATTTATCAATATGATGGACATTTGAAAAATAAAAACAACAATGAAAAGATAAATAATGTATTCAAATTGAATAAATATTATTTATCCTTTAATGGAAGAAGTTATGCTAATGTAATACCTTTCAGGATTTTCATTTGTTTCCCTAAAGGCAATGACAATGAATATTTTGGAATATGTGTTTCAACATGTTAATATTATAGTAGTTGTAGGGGGTATCAACCTCCATGTGTACCCTTTGACTAGATTAGAATATTACAAAATCTAGAGAAACCCTAAACAGATGTGTAGAACCCCTAGAAAACAAGTCATCTTAATAAGATAATTAATATTAAAGTATTATCCTCTAGAAGAAGAAGTCGGCCTAGACAGTTGGCAAAGAGAACTATAAATAGAGGGCACTTGAGTTCATTTGCACACACTCACACTCAAGTCAATTGGTGTGCAAGTCTAGAGGAGGAGTGCAGATGTAGCTACTATGGTTGGGTATTGGTCTTGGTTTCTGGTTTTTGGACTTTATGCTTGGTGCGCTATCTTTGAGAGAGAGGTGTGCTCTCTCTTTATTATCTGTTGGGTATGGTACTACTTTGGAATCATTCTATCTGTCAAAGGTTACGATGCTTAGGGGTGGCTATGTGCCTATGGTTGGGTGACAATATTGTGATATTGTCTATGGTTAAACAAGCACATCAAATATTTTAATAGGTTATGGACCACACCACCTTCAAGACAGTTTAACTGCTGGAAGGTAGAGTGGAATTTCCTTGGCAAGTTCGTTGTTGCACCAGTTGCAGATGCAACTACGGTTTCTGAATTTGCAGCTGCAACAAACCCTAACCTAACTCTCTGGGCACTTCAAGTAAGAATTTTGGAATAATTCTTGGACATTCTAGTGCACCTCTTGGTACCCTTATCAAGAAAACGCGTCAAGGTTGAATTTTAGGTCAAAGTCAAAGTTTGAATGGTCAAGGTCAAAGTCAAATTCAAAGGAATTCATGACTTACTTCATGAATTTAGATAACAAGCTAGAAGGAGCTTCAAACTTCAGAGCATGGAAGACAAGGATTGACCTCATACTTTCCAAAAACAAAGTTCTAGATATCGTGAAGGGTAAGATCGTGGAACCACAATTTGAAGAAGGAAAAGAAAATGAACCTCAGAACGTTGCAGAAATGGATAAGTTCAAGGATAATGATATCAATGCTATGAGTATCATTGTGTAATTTTTCAAAGATCACTTGATACCCTACATATCAAATTTTGACTCATCTAAGAAGATGTATAATTCCCTAACTAACCTCTTTGTAGTCAGAAATATTGGACAAGTGATGAGTTTGAAGAATGACCTTTGTGACACAAATATAACTAAGGATGAAACTGTAGCCTCATACTTTGTGAGGATTTCTCAGTTGAGAGATCAACTACAAGATATTGAAGAAGTCATTTCAGAAAAGGAAATTGTGAATATAACACTTAATGGTCTTTCTATATCATGAGATGCATTTTCTGCAAGCATGAACACAAGGAAGGAGTTTCCAACGCTTGAATAAATTTGGACCTGTTGGGCACAAGAAGAGACAAGGATCAACTCAAAGGGAAGATCTTGTAAGGAAGAATATTCTCAAGCCTATACAACAAAGTTCAAGAAACATGAAGGTAAGAAAATATTTGGTTCAAGAAAGAAATTCAAGCATAAGAGAGATATGTCAAAAGTACAATGTTTTGGATGCAATGAATATGGACACTACAAAAGGGATTGTCCTAAACTAGAAAATAAGAGAAAGGAAATACACCATGAATTAGCTGGCAATGATGAAGAACCTTCAAAAAAATCCAAGCATGAAGAAACCAATTTCTTCTACTACTCATCTCTTACATGATCTCTTGAAGATGACATGTGGCTAATTGATAGTGGAGCTTCAAGACATATGACTGGTGATCGTGAAAATATATCAAGCATGAAGGAAAA
The DNA here is from genome assembly GCA_032191745.1 of Picea mariana. Classification (NCBI taxonomy): domain Eukaryota; kingdom Viridiplantae; phylum Streptophyta; class Pinopsida; order Pinales; family Pinaceae; genus Picea; species Picea mariana. The sequence goes on along the minus strand of JASDQU010105939.1, from coordinate 82,984 downwards.
GGAAACCTCTCATAAAGTGGAACTTGGAGACAATAACTCTTATGCAGTGAAGGGAATTGGAAAAGCTTCTATCAAAATGGAATCATGTAACAATGTTCATCTTAGCAATGTTTAATATGTTCCTGGTTTGAAAAATAATTTATTATATATTTCTTGGTTGGAAGACAAAGGAGATAGAATAGCCTTTGTCGATGGAAAGTTCTTGTATGGTCTAAAGATTAAAAAATAGAAGATGCTAGATTCATTGGGATATGTGAAGGAAGATTGTATAAGCTACTAGGTCAGAATGCTCAAGCTCTTGTACATGATGAACTAAACCCTAATGAGTTATGGCATAGAAGGTATGATAACTTTCATTATCAACCATTCCCATATCTAAAAAATATGGTTGTAGGCATACCAGAACTACAATCAGTACACGAAGGAGTTTGTAGAGGATGTGCACTTGGGAATAATATTAAGAAGCCATTCCCAAGCAGTGAGAATAGATCCAAGGAGATCTTATATATGATACACTCAGATGTATGTGGTCCTATGCCAGAGAAGTATCTAGGATGGTCTCTTTACTATGTGACATTCATAGATGACTTCTCAAAAAAGAATTGGATGTACCTAATAAAGACGAAAGATAAAGTATTTGGCAAGTTTCAAGAATTCAAAGCTGATGTGTAGAACTTGACAAATAAGAAGATCGAGATGCTAAGATGTGATAATGGAGGAGAATACACCTCCAAGGAGATCGTTTCCTTTTGTAAAGTAGTTGGGATTAGGAGGGAGCTAATTGTCCCACATAATCCTCAACATAATGGTGTTGAAAAAAGAAAGCATCGTTCCATTGAAGAATCTGTTAAGGAAATGATGAATGACCATAATCTATCCATGTTTGTATGGGGAGAAGTAGATATGAAAGCCATGCATATTCAAAATAAAAGTCGTCATTATATATTGAAGAACATGACTCCATAAGAAGCCTTCTCTGGAAAGAAGCCAAGTGTGGAACACTTAAGAATCTTTGGTTGTCCTGTTTATATCCATGTTCCCAAGGAAAAAAAGAAGGAGTTGGAGCCTTAAAAAAAGAAGGGCATATTCATTGGATATAGTGATACATCAAAAGCTTATAGAATCTATGTACCAGGTCAAAAGAATATTGAAATCAACAAAGATGTAAATTTTGATGAGAAGTTTTCCTTCAAAAAATATATAGAAGATTCCATGGACTCCAATGATGAATAAGAACATGAAGATCCCAAGAAAGAAAGTACATATTCCTTAGAACATTCCAATGCAGAACCAGACCAACCACTTGAACTTGTAGAACCAATTGTTGTACCCAAGAACAGAAAACGACCAGCATGGTTAGAATCCACCTTACAAGAAGCAAAAATACATAAATCTCCTGGTGGAACCTTCAAGGAAAGAAAGAATCCAAAAAGGTTCTCTAGTTATGCGGCACTCATGAAAAGTCTTGGCAATGCAAAAACTTCCACCTTTGAAGAAGAAGTCAAGAAAAGAGAATGGAAGGAAGCTATGATGGAAGAATATCAATCCATCATGAAAAATGATGTATGGGAAATTGTACCTAGACCTGAAGGAAATTCGGTAGTAACTTCAAAGTAGGTTTACAAGATAAAACATGTAGTTGATGGGAGTATCGATAAATACAAGGAAATATTCATGGCTAGAGGGTTCTCCCAATAGGAGGGAGAAGACTATTATGAGACATTTTCTCCAGTTGCTAGATATGCCTCTATTAGAACCAACATATCTCTTGTAGCTTCCATGGGTTGGAGTTTACATCAGATGGATGTAAAGACCACTTTTCTCAATAGAGTAATTGAGGAAGAAGTATATATAGAGAAACCTCAAGGTTTTTAGGTACACCCAAGAGATACCATGTATGCATATTAAATAAGTCCTTGTATGGACTCAAGAAAGCTCCAAGATCTTGGTTTGCATGAATTGACAATTACTTGACAAGACTTGGTTTTTCCAAGAGCTATGTTGATCCAAACCTTTATTACAAGGTTGTGAATGATGCACCTATGATCCTACTACTATATTTTGATGATTTGTTTCTGACAGGTGTAGAGCCTCTCATTATTCAATGTAAGAGGGAGCTAGCCTTTGAATTATATATGAAGTATCTTGGTATCATGCATTATTATTTGGGACTACAAGTATAGAAAAATCATGGTGAAATCTTCCTTGGGAAAGGGAAGTATGTTGTAAAGATCCTTAAGAAGTTTGGGATGATGGATTTCAAATCCATGGAAACTCCCATGGTGATAAATATGAGGAAGTTGAGAGACTCTGATTATGATCCAGTAGACTCCTCCCTGTATCTATAGTTGATTGGATCATTGATGTATTTGGTTAATACTCTGTCAGACATTTGCTTTGCTGTGAATAGGTTGAGTCAGTTCCAAGTGGAACCTAGACATGAGCATTGGATAGTTGCAAAGCATATTTTGAGATATCTTCGTGGGACACTAAACTATGGTTTGACATATGCCTCAAAAAATTATGTACAACTTCATGGATTTACTGATTCAGATTGGGTAGGGAGTGCATATGGTAGAAAGAGTACTTCTGGTATATGTTTCAGTTTGGGATCTGTTATGATATCATGGGATAGTAGGAAACATAAGTTTGTTTCACTCGAAACTGTAGAAGTAGAGTATATTGCAGCTTGTGATGCTTCTATGAAAGCAATATGGATTTGTAAGATGGTTTCTAGACTATTTGATCAGGTGTTGGATTTGACTGTGATATATTGTGATAATTGGAGTTGTGTGAAGCTTTCAGATAAACTCGTGTTCCATGTTAGGTCGAATCACATTGATATCAAGTACTATTTTCTCTGTGATAAATTCCATAAGGGAGAAGTGACTCTCCAGTACATCTCCATCGATGAGCAGACATCTAATATTTTAACGAAGCCTTTATCTAAGATAAAGTTTTCATACTTGAGGGGCAAGCTGGGACTTGTGGATATTTCTCCCTTGAGTGAAAGGGAGGAGATAATTTCCTCGATTGGGAGGTAGTGCTAATATATGACATCATGGATGGTTAGTGTGTTGGTGGAAAAACATTCTCCAGACGGAGAATGGTCCAGGAAGAACAAATTGTCGGTGGACAGACATTCTCCATGTGGAGAATGGTCTAGGTTGACAGATTGTTGACGTATCATGGACTGGTATTTTCCTAAGGCACAGATTATGGCATGATTAGGAAAATGGTTTAGGACTGATATTCTCCTAAGGCACATCTAATGGCCTGATCAGGTTGAATAGTATGCCCCCTAAGGACATGACATCCTGATTAGGGTGGTTGATACAGGACCAATATTTTCTAAGACACACATGGATAGAGATTGATATCTATGGTACATATGGTGGCCCGATTAGAAAATAGTCCAAGACCGATATTCCTATAGGAATGGTCTTTGTAGCCCATGGTGTGGCTTTCAACATCTAGGAGGACTGGCATTCTTCTGGGACATATGCCCAGATTAGAAGAATGGTCCTTGTAGCCCATTTTGGGGATTTTAGCATCTGTTGGGACAACTATTCTTCTAGGAATTATGTCTGTATTAGAAGAATGGTCCATATATCACTATGTTGAGTGGGTGAATTATGAAAGACACTATGTTGAGTGTGTTGAGTTCAACACATGAACTATTCAACATCATGCTCGATTACTCAGATGGAGTATGGCCTCGAGATATGATGCAGATGATGATATATTTTGATGCCAGGATGCTATCATATGATGATGATAGTGATGATGATGCTCGTGACTTGATATACATGATCATGGGATAACTTGTGCGGCTATGATGATGCTACTTGTTAATACCTCCCTATATAGGAGGGAGTGTTGATATTATGGTAGTTGCGGGATGTATCAACCTCCATGTGTAACCTATGAATAGATTATAATATTTTGGAAGCTAGAGAAACCCTAAATACATGTGTAGAAACCCGAGAAGACAAGTCGGAAAAATAAAGAATTAATATTAAAGTATTATCCTCTAGAAGAAGAAGTCAGCCTAGACAGTTGGAAAAGAGCACTATAAATAGAGGGCTCTTGAGTTCATTTGGACACACACTCACACTCAAGTCAAGTGGTGTGAAAGTCTAGAAGAGGAGTGCAGCTACAGCTACTAGAACTGGGTATTGATCTTGGTTTCTATTTTTTGGACTTTCTACTTGGTGTGTTATCTTTGAGAGAGAGGTGTTGGGTCTGGTAATGCTTACAGAATCATTCTATCTGTCAAAGGTTACGGTACTCGGGGATGGTTGTGTGCCTATGGTTGGGTGACAATATTTTGATATTGTCTATGGTGAAACGAGCACATCAAATATTTTAACACAAAAAAAATATGCTCATTGTAAAGTCCTAAAAAATAGAACCTAAAATTTACACCCATCATTTATTTCAGTTAAAGGCTAGGCTTTTAGTGCTTCTAAGTAATGTATGCTTCTAGTAAACTATTATTTTTGGGTATTCCTGTATAAATTTGAAAAGAAAAATACCTTAAAAAATTTGAGGCCCCCCTGGGGCATTCTAGCATCCCCTTCAAGACGAGATGCCCCAGGACACCTCTTTCAACTGTGAAAACCCCAGGAAAATTTAGTACATAATGGTGACATTGTGGTGGTAGTGTTGATGCCTCGAAAAATTCTTGGCAATTAACGTGGAGAAACTGCCCGATCAAGGCCCTAGTTAGGCCTATACTCGTTTGGGATGGAGATCCTCACTGGTATGTGGGCCCGATTTCCACTTAGGGGATTTTCTCCTAGAAAAGAGACTTAAATTGAAGCTCTTCTAAATCCTACTTATAGAAAATAAATGAACTATTCTATTTATATTATATCCTGAGAGCTTAATTAATTTATATATGACTAACAAATGATATATGTGTAAGAAGGGAAACAACTCATCGCATTTAAACAATATTTAGAAACCTATGTAGTAGGACAATTTTCAAGTAAACAGTTTAAAGTAAACTATTCTAACTATAGTATTCATATTGCATCATTCATTAACTCAATTATAAAAATATTTTCATAATGAGTATACTCGATTGATTAATAATAGTGAAAACAATAAGTAATACTCATTAATCTTAAATAGATTGAGATAAATGAATGAACGTAACTTTCAGAATAACATACTATGAACGCATGAATAATATTACCATACCAATCACTCTAGTACATGGATCACAAAATCACTGAGTGGCTCTGTATTTCTCAAAAATAGTTTTGACAATAGTATACAAGTCTTTTTGTCTTGAAAATCGAACCCTTTCTAGGTTCTTGAAAACGTCTATAAATAATATTACAAAAAGTACAAGTCAAAAATCTATTCCCACTCTATTCTAACTAAAAGACTAAAAATATATATAGAAATAAGACCTTTAAGATCTTGGACTAAAATGATTGGCCTTCCTGGAATTAGTCCTCAAGTGATCCCTTGTTTGATGCATGAGCCTCTAGACGTTTCTTCCATTTTGAGTAGATATCTAATATTTGAGAAATAAAATTAGGGGCTTCTGGATGTGATCTTATTTCATAGTTGAAGGCCTTTTCTTCCACAACTAGTAGATCTTAGTGAATCTTGGCAGAAATTTGATTGGAGATGACATAACATTTTTGTGGTTTGACTAGAAATTAATTGATGGCATCAAGATTTACCTTAAATAACATTGAAATTTTATCATCATATTTTTTCCCGTGACTTTGCACTTCAACAATTACATCTGCTATATTGGTTGTTTGATTGGTAAATTGAACATTAGGCATGTCAATTTCTCCCACTATGTTAATTTTCAGATTTAATGTTGAAGTGCATGCTTCTCTTGCCTCTTCGATTAACCTTTTAGCTTCCTGCAGATTATGTTTCCAAGCTTCTATAGAAATTTATCCTTTTAATTTCTCAGACTCAAAGGTTTGGGATGAGTTCTAGGTAACTGAACTAACTTCATTTTGACATAATACTAGTTCCATGAATTTTCTTTGGACTATTGTTAACTGAACCTCCTTTTCTGAAATGATTTTTGAAAAATCATTTATCATGCTTTGTTGATTTAACACAAAACCCATGATTTGACAAAAGTGTACATGTGCTTGTCTTAATTGATCATTGACCTGTAAATATTGATGCTTAGATTGCTCAACCTGAATCATTTCACTCTCTAAACTTTGAATTTGAGTTTGCAGTTGTGTGATTTGAGTGTTCTTTTCATTTACATAATCATAGAGAAATTGTTGAACTCAAGTAATCTCAACTTTCAGTTGTTCTTCCAATATTTTCATTTGTTCAAAGTGTGCTTGTTGTGCCTATGAAATTTTGAGTTCCACTTTCTTTTCAATGAGTGTTTCTTTATGTTTCAATTTGTCCTCAAGACGAATTATTTCATCATTTTTTTGCTTAATGATTTTATTTAAATTATTTATTGACCAAATGTTGGCTGATGCAAAATATCCCATGGAATCTTCCAATTCTCATGCAAATTCTTGATCATATTGTCCAGAACCATCCCAAATTATTCTTTTTTTTGTTGGTGGTTCATTCACCTGATCAATTTTCTTCTTTTGAATCCTGCCTTTTATAATTTCCCTCTTCTTCTTACTAAACAAGAAGTATGTAGGAGAAGCTCCCTCCTCCTAAATCAGTGTCAAAGAATCAACATATAAAGGATTTGGGAATGAAACCCCATGAATAGTGGCTAGAGGTGTGACTGAGGAAATTTATGAAGAAACCAAATTGTCATGCTCTTGAGTTTGAGTATTTTTTTATGGAGTCTCTAAGCCTTAACCAGAGTTTTGAAGTGAAGATAATATCTCTGTTGGTCATGTCAAAGTATGACTTGTAGAATTTTTCTCTTTGTGTTGTGACTGTCTCTATTGAATATTTTCAGATAAAAGAGAACCAATGTGTAACTTCTTCTAATTTATCCATTGGATGATATTTTCTTTTAATATTTCTTTTGATACTATTTCTAAAATTACCTCGACAATTTTATGGTTTGGATGGGATTCCATCTGTTGTTGGGAAGGGTTGAGTATTTGAGATAACTTTTTTGTTGATTTGTCTGTCTGAGATACTATAAACTGTGAATTTGGTTGAGTCGTAGGAGATTGTTCTGTGTACTCTTGTTGGAGGATCGATGGGAGGCAACTCCTCCTTTCCTTCTGGAAATTTAAGAAACCATCAAGTGCATGCTTAGGGATGCCTTGAATTATCTGCAAAACTTCTTGATAAGACATAGCTCTCTTGAAAATATTACCATGAGGGGATTCTTCATGAACATATATCTTTACATCAATAAGAAGGAAATGTTCATCTAAATTTTTTAAAGGGTCATTCCTCTTAAGTTCAATATGGGACAAATTGATATCTTCCATTGTCATAGCTTCTATTTTGGCATGGATTACACCAGAAAGAGTATATGGGCCTATATGCACAGGAAAAGTAGGCCAAATTCTCTTGGAAGAAGCATGTAATTCTTTAGTTATGCATGTACTTGTTGTTTGGTAGGCTATTTCTCTGCAAACAAGTCTATCATGCATAAATTTAGGCAAGGTATGAGGAGGAGCATTACACCCATAAACCATAATATAGGAAAATGTTTATTCAATATACCAATCACCAATTTGATATAAGTTGTGCATAGCTTTCTCTGTGATCCTCGGTGGTAGAAAACTAAAGAATGTTTGGTGAAGAGGAATAGTAACATGATGATAGATTTCATAAAAATGCTCCTTGGCATTTTCTTCCCATAGCTTAGAATGATAAATATGAATAGGTTCTGCAAAACTGGGAGTCCACTACCAACCGATTTGAGGAAAATAAGTATGGAAGAAAATTGCATCTATTATATAAGTTGACATATAAAATGGAGGGATTGGCCTTCCTCTTTTATCTTAAGAAAATTTGCAATGTGCCTATAGAGGTTATCAGATAGAATAGTACCCCAATTGAAGTTGTAACTAGTAATTACTCTGTGCATAATTGGAACCCAATCTAATTTGAAATGATTAGGGTTCTTTTCACCATATAATCGGCACATTAGGGTGGTGACATATAATTTCCCTAGTTTGTAGGAAGAAGTTGCATATTTACCCAAGCTATCAATTTTAAACATATTCTCATCAACCCACCAATCTTTAATTAATTGTGGCAATTGTAAACCATATTGCACACATTCCTCTTGATTAAACGTTTCTAGGAACTCACTATTATAAATAATCTCAGTTTTGGGTTGTTTATATATTACTTGGATGTCTGCAAGCTTGAAGGATCCAATAACCACCTTCTGATTGTTGACAATAATTTGTGTCCTGAGGTCTACATGTTCCAGAGCCCAACATATCATATCTGTGTATCCCTTCAACCTAGGTCTTGTTGCAACATTTTGTAACCTAGACTTAGCAATATCCTAAAAAGTTCTTTCTAGGGCATAGGTGTCATCATCACTCTCACTCTTTGTTGTTGCGCCATAATTTTCTTCCTCAAAAATCTTGAAGATCTCGTACCAAGTCTTGCTCCTGGAGTGTAGTTTATAAGAAGTGTCTGAGAAGAGATTATAGTTGGGATTTTTGTATTCCTAATCTTTTGTCTGTTGAGCTGGATTCTACTTTTTTTCTTTTCTGGGTGCCATGGAAACTGCTTAGAAATATTTTCCAAGAACGGGGTATGAAAACGAAAGATGAAATCAATAGAAGCAATGAACTCGTGTAGAGCAATAAGAACATTGTACATCGAAATTTAAAACATATACATTTCCAACCATTTACCATTAATTTGTGTGTTGATACCAATAATTGTGAAGCATATGGTGGCAGACCTTATTAACATTGAAAAGATGACGAACATATGATTGACAACGTAAAACTTTAAATTAATAATCCTAGATTAATTCTTCAGTGTATCTAATTACTATCATAATTCTCGAACATCGGGACCTCGGGGCATTAGGGATTGTATTTATCGTCTGATGCCCGATATGACATGGCAACCTATAATTAATCATCTTTGTAATGCTAGTGTTAACCTTAACTACCACATTAATTTATAATTATCATTTAAATTCTCAGATGTTGGGCGTCAGGGTATCGGAGAAATCAATGGGTATTGTATTCTAAATAAAGTTCAAGATCTGATATCTAAGATGACGTGGAAAAGATGATGTAAGATAAGCTAACGTGTAGATTATACACAAGTGCCATATGTCATACAAAAATGGTCAAATAACCAATTTGATGGGGTTAAAAATCGATGGATGGGTGCCATGTGTAATAGGTTAAAATAATGACACGTGTCATACACATAGGATGGGTGCCACATGTTGTAGAAGACATGTCTTCAAAAAAAATTGAAAACAATAGAAGCAATGAACTCGTGTAGATAAATTAGAACATTGTACATCAAAATTTAAAACATATGTTTTGCCAACCAATTACCATTAATTTGCGTGTTAATACCATTAATTGTGAAGCTTATGGTGGCAGGCCTTATTAATAGTGAAAATATGGTGCATATATGATCGACGGCGTAAAAATTTAAATTAATTAATCTTAGATTAACTGTTCATTATATCTTGTTACTATTGTAATTCTCGGACATTGGGACCTCATTGCATCGAGGAATTATGAACATAAGATTTGTGTTTTCATGATATGATGTGGTAACCTATAATTAATATTAAGTCGACAAGTTGGTTTTCTGGAGTGAGACTGTTAGTCCAAATGTCATAGGTCCATCAGTTTTGGTATTTAGGATTTTTTTATTAGATGAGAAACTTAGACTAGCTTACAAAGCCACAACAAATGGGAAGTTTGGTGAAGCATTGAGATGCAGGTCAAAAGAAAGGAATTTAAGGATGATATTTTTCAACAACAAGAGATTGCAACCTATTTTAATCATTGCAACCTCCAAAATTTCCATTTGAGGTTGGCTTTGCTGAATACCGTGGGTGTTTGTTACAAGGGAGGAAACTTCAATACAACTGCTAACTTTGCTTGATGAATGATGGAAAGTGAACCCCCTGCAAACCATACGACAAAGGCTCGACAAGATCTACAGACAAACACATCACAAAGTTCAATGTTCTCCATTGTACAATGTTTCACAAATGGAAACCCAACCAATTTTATGTTAAGTGCCTTTTCGAACCAACTTGACGATCGATTTGTGAGGTGGTTTGGATGGTAAAAATTTTTTTGGAGGGTGTAAAAGAATACTTCTCAAGAGGTGATACAATGAATATCTCCTCTAGATCTAGAAACTGGAGTTGAATGCAAAGCCAAGTGAACACCTCAATGTCCTATTGTAATGTCTTCCTAGGTCCTTGGACTTGGAAAGGAATAGCTTTCTTAGATGTGAAGTTTATTATTTGTTGAGTCTCTCTTTTCACTACCTCAACTTCCTTCTCTCACCCTCTTCTTCTATTTCCTTTTTTTGGGTTTTAAAAAAAATTGTGATTTTAAAAAATTAAATATATATATATATGGAAATTATAGGTTGTGACATGGCATAGGGAACATCATTGGGGGTCGTGTAGCAGTCTTATCACATATTTTTCCATTAAATTTTTGTTCTGACTTTAATACCATAGGCATGTGTGAAACCTGGATATCTGTGAGCTTGAGATTGGAGAACACATTAGGTCAAATGATTTGGTTTCAGAGGCTCGGCCTAGGTTGCAAGTTTGAGTCAAGAGACTTCCCTTTTTCAGATATGTCCCTTCTTTGCAATCGACGAAAATTCACACGTAGGTTCCCAATCAACGTGTTGTCAACGCTACCACTTAGAAGAAAAATCATGATGTTACAATAACCAAATCTACGTAGTTTCAACAATTCGTGATTTAGCTACCATAGGGGCCAAATTTGGAGATTCCAAGACATGGGTTTTGTGCATAATGGGCCCATTTAGGTGATTGAGGAGTAGGTTTCCCAAAGAATGCATGATATTGGAGATATAGGTGTTTCTTCAAATATGAATTTCCTATATTATGTGTTAGGACCGTTTTTCAAAATTGCTTAATTTGTAAAAGCCAGATTTCATTTAATTTGTTGGTTCTGGGTTTGGTGAATTGGATCTTATCCTCCTCATTTAATTTTATGTGTAAATATGCAACCAAGATTAAGGTTAAAGAGGGATGGACTAGGAGAAAGGAACTTACATTTTTGTGAGATTTCCCTTTTTGAAATTATAGTCGAAAGGGAGGAATTTTGAATAGCTAGAGGGAAGATTTCTCTTGCATGATACTTTTGAGTTCTTTTTGGACAAGGGAGAAATGTATGAAGGTGGATTTGGTATTTTTATTTAAAAACTCTTTTATTATATCTGATTTATCTTGGAGTTTTTTAGAAATTAGATTGGAATTTGTTATTTCTATCAAGTTTTAGTCTAATATTTGAAAATCTGGTTTGTTAGTGTTTTGTATTGAATAAAGTAAGATTGTTAGCATTTTCATTGCTGTTATATGTTAATAAGTCTTCTTTCATCCAGCCATCATAAATTTATTTCATGATAATTACATTATCCTTACCAAATAAATATTAAGCAAAAGGGCATTTTTTCCATGTTTTTTGAACAAATGATGAATTTGTGAGAAATTTTTCTTTAAATCTTGTCATTTATTTTTCTTCCTTATAGTTGATATATGTCAACCAATAGAGATTAATGTTTCATCTAGTCAATTTCTTGAAGGTTGTAAATGAACGAATATAGCTTTGGCATACAGTTCATTAGACTTTCGTCTCATAACTATATGTTTCCAAAAATCTATGATTATTTCTTTGGTTATCATTGAAGTGTAGATATAATTATTGATATCTATTGTTAGTACCAATCAATAGTGTATTTAAAATATTCTCAAGGTGATGAATTATTTCTAATTCTGTGAGAAACTATCTTCTTTATCTACACACTTTTAATTTTTCTCTCATTTTTTGAGATAGCGATAGTGAATTAGTATTATTTTCTTTACAAACATAGGTTAGGGAAGATGTAAGCCTAAAATAAAATAAAGTATCATTTTTTAAAGAGAAAAATATTCGAGTGCAAAATCGATCCCACTTAATCGATTGAAAACAACCATCCCAAACAAAAACTAGCCTAATTGGGGTTTGTGATCGGGTAGTTGTCCCTTGTTGCACGAGGGAATTTTCTCTCATGTCAACAAAAGGTGCTAGATGGAGGCTTGATGACAAGATGATCTTGTGGAGACATTCTTTTGAATGTCTATAACTTCTCATGGCTCCTATCCATATCCCTGTATTGGAGTATGCCTTCAATTCATCTCAACCAATTGGAAGAATTCCTAAAATAACAATTGATCTCTTGTCAGAATTAAAATCTAATGGTGAGGGTATTTTATCTGCATTTGATCACATTTGTAAATTTCTTTATTGTTGTAAATCTTGTGAATTATATGATTTTAATGAATGGTGCATGTTATTTACTCTTACATTCTCAGACATAATCAAGAGTTGGATTGATTCACTGCCAGCAAAGTCTATCCATAATTGGGAACAATTTGTGGAATTGTTCTTATACTCTCATAAGAAATATGATTATGATTGGTTATATAATGAGTTGATAGGTATTCGAAAAAATGGAACAAAACAGTGGGTGAATTTCTTTTAAGATTTAATGAGATTTGTTACAGATTTCATTTAAAAGCCAAACCATCTGAATATGAGCTTCTCAATATTTTTCCTTATCTCTTAACTCTTGAGGAAGAACACAAAAAAAAATATTTGATGAAGATATGTTTGACTTTGAACAACCTTTTTATAATGGAATTCCTCCCTCTGAAGATGAAGGCACTAATCAAAATATTGGAAAGATTTCTGAATATATTATTGAAGATTCAATCCACTTGGTAATTTCTTCTTCTAATACAAAAATAGATTCACTGGGAGGTTTCAAAAGTATTTTTGAATATGAACAAGTCCCTTGCTTTGTAATATAAGAGTTGTCATGTGAACAATGTTTGAATGATTTTAAAGTAACAAACATTTTCCAATAACTAATATTACTAAAGTGACAACACATCCAGATATCAATATGGAATCATGTTGTATGGAAACACTCAATGATTTGAACTCTAACTTATTTTATTGTTTGCATACCCATTTATTTGTTGGCTTGGATGTACAGGAAAACACACAAGTTTGTTTTGATTGGTTTTCTACAGAGACAAACTCAAACAAGGTACAAGAAGGAGGTAAAATGATGATTGGATATGAAGAAAAAGTAATTACACTTGTTGTGACCAATCACAATAATCAATTACAAATATGATTTGAAGGAGAAGAAGAGTTATGCAAAGATATCCCTGCAAAGAGAAGTTCTCATGAAGTTGACTCATCTTATCAAATTGAAGGAATTGAGTTCAATGATTTTCTATCTCAAATATATGTTAGAGATAAGGGAGTAGAGAACAATCCAATTTGTGTTAAGGACCTAGTTTGTAAAGAAATGGATTGTAATAAACCTTTATGTGGGATTGTTTTTTAACAAAATATAATTGAGAGATATTTGGAAGTAAATATGGAATAAAGTGTTAAAACACTTCCCCTACTCCCAAGATCTAAGGAGATGGTTATTCAAGGTTTTCAATTTCTGTCTCCACATTTTGAAATGCATGAATTTCTAATCTTTGATACTTTCTCGAGTACTAATGTCCCCCGATCAGGTAAATAAGTTAATGATAAGGTAAGTAACTTCAGAACCTAATCCAAGTTTTCTATTGCTCTCACTATGTTTTTTATGATTCCATAGAACCTTGGTTGGAATGTTCTCATTTGAAAAGGTTTCCCATAATTGATGAGTTCTTCACGCAACTATGTGAAGAATTAATTTTTCCAATCATTCGATTATCGATAATTCAATACTTTTCATTAATACTGTTTTTTTTATGTTCTTGCATGATTAAAGTTACTCGAGTGGTTATATTGGCTACATGATTTCACCTAGTTTATGTTTTCTTAGAATATTGTAGCATAGGAGTAGTTTACTTAAACTTTTTCATTGATTTTTGTCTCTTAATTTTTCATTTCAATTGTTTTACTTTGAATTATATAATCCTCAATAGCTCAAACGTATGTGGTGGTCGATGCAGGTTACCTATTTTCACTTTTAAAGGATGGATTGCAAACTAAATGAAATCTTTTTGTGTCAAATCTATTCACAATTGTAAACAATACATAAATTATTTTTTTATGATTTTCACAAATATTCCTATGATGAGTTATGTGATGAACTACAAAATCCTCAAAAAGAAGAAGACGGATCAACTAGGGATTTCCTATCCAAATTCATGTGTATTTTAAAGGGTTTTTCTTTAGTCGATAAATTTTAATGTTTCTTACATATTAAATTTCTCTTTCTATTAAGAAAGATCAATAAGTCAATTCATAGAAGACTTCAAGATGATATCATGTTGATGTAATTCATAGAAGACTTCTAGTCTCATAGAAGATTTTTATATTCCTTCACCTACTTTTTCTACTGATAAGCGAGTGATATTTTGCATAGAAAGTATAAATTCCAATCTTTTGGATATCTCTAGTGGAAGGACAACATTTGGAATTGCTTCATATTTATGATAAGACACTCCAAGAATAAATAATGATCATATCCAAGTTTTGTCATTTTTCTTTACCAAAGGATAAACAAGAATCTCCACTTGAGGACAAAAGAAAGATATCATTTTCCCATTTCTCGAAATAAGGAAGAATTTGCCTTTTGTGATCTACATTGTACTTCACAACAATCCTCCTTTTTTTTATTATAGTGAATGAGGAGGAACCTCTCGAACTTTCACTTTTGGATCAATTTACTGATTGTTTCGTCGAGAAGCTTCCTAAACCTTTTTACTCTAAAATTTTTGATATGCCTTCCATGTTTTGATTGTTTGTGAACACGAACCTAATATAGACAATCATTCGATTTCTAATGTATTAAGAGAACACGAGGAAAATACTATTCAGTTAGCAAAAGAAGTTATTGTAGGTATGCATGGTATTACATATTTTACATCTTTCTTAAGAGAAGGTAGAATTGATCTTTACAAGGTTGATGATGATAATGTATCTCCTAAATCAAAGTTTCAGAATGATTCATTTATAATTGATTATGATTTAGGAGGAGGATATTCCTTTTGAAAACACTCTTTGCAGAGAAGCCTTTCATTCTTGATTTCTAATACTTATTCTTATCATGATATGTTTTGCGCTTCTCATGTGTAGATAGTCATGCCTAATATTTCAAGAGTATTTCTTCATATCATACTTTAATGAGGACCCTACTATCAATGATCCACATTTTGGGAATAAAAAGGACGAGATTGTGACTTTTAAGTTATTTCAGTATCTCATTTATCAACCTTTTTAAATATGAAAATGTTATCTTTTCAATATTCTTGCATCATCCTTGATGTGAAAAAATGAAATGCATTTTTGTTATCATGAACAGTAGTCTAACATTACTAATCTTACTGATACTTTTATATACGGAAAGATCATTTTGATATCATACAATTTGAGTATCCTGATCTATCAAAAAATCCTAATCACTTGGAATATTAATTGCAACATAATAAGGCATTTTGGTCTTTACCCGTGATTATTCCAAATCCTTATTATCTTACTTAAAAAACAAATGACATTCTTAAAAATAAGGCATGTATTTAAGGTAGTGTTATGAACACTTTCACTCCTAACTCACATCATGTAAGGTTCCTTCCTATAAACTTGTTTCAGTTATTCCATATTGCTAAAAATGAATATTATGATAAAATTGAAATTTGGATGAAAAGGTTTTTAGGTAATTTTAAAGGAACCATATTACACATGTTGAATACAAATGTTTTGTTTCTTCCTATATTTCGTTGCTTGCTCCTTATTTGCGATAATTGTGTGATTGCATGTTCAGAATTACTTGGATGGCCACATTGGCATATTGAATATGTTAAGCTAAAGATGAACCTTCATCACAATACATTCAGGGAAGATTCTCCTTATCTTTCATCCCTCTTAGTTATTAATTGTCTTGCTCATAATTCTATTTGCAGATATTTCTTTTCAGTCCTATCCTAGACTTTTGGTTATCAACTGACAATTATAAGGATTTGGTTTTGAAAAGTTCAATGTAATTTGTCTTGTGCAAAGATTGGGAAACATGAATTATTCAAGAGAACAAAATGAAATAAAGTTTATGCAACCTGATTGATGAGGTTCTTTTAAGATTGAGTTCATAATTGCAACATTATATTAGGTTTCTTTTCTCTTTTTTCAATATTGTCTTTTATTTTCCTTTATTTTTCTTTGTATCTCAATAAAAGCTTTGATTAACTGAACATATCATAATCTTGTTTGCACATTTTTCACTAATATCTTCTTTGATATGTCAATATGCTTTAGGCCTAATTTTCATTTACATTCTATCTTGTTTTCTTTTCTTTTCATTGTTTGATTTTACATTACATTAGTTTAAATAATTTGAAGATTTTCTTGTTTTCGATTTGATTATTTAGTTTTAGAATTTTAGTCACTTTGTTTTCAAGTTTTAATAAGGGGAAATTTTTAGAGGTTGTAAAAATGTCATCTTTAATTTTCTATTATTAAAAATGGGATTTCTTTACCTTAAAACATCAATATCAGGTATCTGATCTTTGTCATTGATTAGTGACTATGGAGAAACACAAAGACTTATTTTAAAATTGCAATGGTATTTTTGAAGTAGAGGAACAAGTCTATATTTGTCTTTTTTTTTAATCTTGCACCTCATACCACCACATTAAAAACAATCTTCTACATTGATAGTTTAAGAGAAACTTTTGGGGTCAAACTTTTAAGAGTATCACATGTATTCTTTGAAATAAACTAATCTCTTGTACCACCCCGCTTCCTTCACCCAATTGCATATGCAATTCTTTACAAATCAAATCTAAAGGGTGAAACTAATAAACATAAGTTGAAATCACTGTAAAGTGTGGGAAGTACAAGTAAGCTCGTTGGGGCTATGGACGCTCACTGGCAATAGGGCCATGCTTGTATGGTACCAAGACACCTTCATCAAGGCTACGAACTTTCGCAGGCATCAAAGCAATGTTGGGAAAAATAGGTACATTTTACACTTAAATAGATGTATGTTTATCATAAAACCCCATACTTGTATCTCTTTCTATTCAATAGTATGAGGATAGTAAAAAAATAAAATTTCCCTATCATGGATTCATTGCTTAAAGATATAGTACTTGAAAATTTTGGTCTTATACTATTAAATTAATCTTATGAGGGACCCTTAGGATCTTGTACAATGTCTAAGAATCTTGTGAAACTTATCATTTGGTTTTTAATAAACTTAAGGCCCATTACATTAATAACAGAGATAACCACTTTTCCCAGTGTGTCGTCATTTGTTGATCCCTCAAAAACCCCTCCGCCCCTTTATTTTTTATAGAAGTAAAAGGTCCCCCCTTTGAATTTTGGAAGTTATTACCTTCGCTTTTATTTGATTTTGTTTTCTTGATTTGAAAGGATGATTTTTTTTGTTATTCACTTTCTCGATTATTCAGTATTGAGTGTTTCTCATGATCGATTCTTTTTAGTTTCCCTTTCATGGGATGATGAATGACACTTGTGAGGGGAGATATAGTATCATATATGTTCATTGATGCATTTAAAAAAGGAGAAACTTGTGAACATGCCTTACTATTTTCTGAGCAGTTTAACAAAGATGGACAAGGCCATCTAGAGGCAACCAAAGAATGAAGAACACAACCTTTATCACCATGGCTTAATTAAAATGATAATGCTTCTTGAATTGCAAGAAAATAACAGAACTTGGGAACATTTTCTCATTGATAGTGGGTTTGTGCAAAATGCCAATGTAGAGAACATTATAAGCTTATCAAGCAAAGAAAAAACTAGATAATACCACTTAGTTAGAGGAACCAAGAAGAAAAATTTCAAGAAGTAAAAGATAACATAAGGCAAAAAAGGACACAAAACCAACATTTATAAGCCAAGGAAGAATCATCGGGTCTATGGCCAAGGAAATAAACAAACAAAATAAGCAGGATGGTCAAAGAGAACAAGTGATTATAAGTGTTGCTAAGAAACCAAGAACAAGGTTCTCTTCTTCTACAACATACCCTTTGGAAATTGGCAAGGAACAACAAATGATTACATTCAGTCTTTGGAAGAAAAGGAAAGGAACCCATTTGCATATGCATCAAAGGAAGAGGCACCATACATATACGCAAAAGAACAAGAAGTGCAATCACCCTTTGAAAAAAGAGATTTTTCCAAAGTACTCCTCAAGATCCCAAAAGAGAAATATCCTATGACATTTTCATAAATAAATATGAATAAAATGAAAAAGGAATGTTGAAAAGAAAGATTGAAGAAACAAAGGCGATGGAAAGTTATGTATAAGCATAAACATCATTTCGGCCATATTTACCCTATTTTCCCTCACCTTTGTTACATTTTGCTTATATTTTGTCCACCAAAGTCAAATAAAACCATTAAAATGTAATTTTATTCAATTTTATTATTTAGCAAATTTTAAGTGCTGAAAAATCTTTTTTACCAATTTTTATAGGAAGAAATTTGATCTGGTAATTGCTTGTTCGTCTAGATATTTGCAGACAGTTTGAAGAAAATCATAAACATGGGTTTTGTTCCTAGTATTCATGAGATGGATGGATTGTCTTTGGATAAACGAAAAATTCACACGTAGGTTCCTGGTCAACGCACGGTAAACGCTTCCACTCAAAAGGAAAATCATGTTGTTACAACAAGCAAATCCACCTAGTTTCAACAATCTCGGATTTGGCACGGTTTTTTCCAACATAGAAGTAGAATTTGGAGATTCCAAGACATGGGTTTTGTGCATAATGGGCCCACTTACACGATCCATCAACAAATTTCCAAAAGAATGCAAGATTTGGGAGATTGGGTGTTTCTTCAAAACTGATTTTCCTAGATTATATGTTGTGATTGGTTTTAAAAATTGATTAATTTGTAAAACCCAAATTTCATTTGATTGTTTTTCTCTGGGATTGGGGGATTGGAACTTATCCTCCCCATTAAATTTTATGTATAAATATGCAACCAATATGAAGGCTAAAGAGGAAGGGATGGACCAGAAGAAAGGCACCTCACATTTTTGTGAGATTTTCCTTTTTGAAATTATAGTCGAAAGGGAGGAATTTTGAATAGCTAGAGGGAAGATTTCTCTTGCCTGATACTTTTGAAGATTTGGTATTTTTATTCAAAAACTCTTTTATTATATCTAATTTCTCTTGGATTTTTTTCTAAATTAGATTGGAATTTGTTATTTCTATCAAGTTTTAGTCTAATCTATGAAAATCTAGTTTGTTAGTGTTTTGTACTAAATAAAGTAAGATTGTTAGCATTTTCGTTCTTATTATATGATGATAATTCTTCTTTCACCCAATCATCATAAATTTATTTTGTGATAATTACATTCTTCTTACCAACTAAATATTAAGCAAAAGGGCATTTGTTTCCATTTTTTTATTATTCTTATGATTTGTGGAAATTATTGCATTTTTTTTTAACAAATGATGAATTTGTGAGAACTTTTTCTTTAAATCTTGTCATTTATTTTTCTTTGTTATACTTTATATATGTCATCCAACAGAGATCAATGTTTCAGCTAGTCGATTTATTGAAGGTTGTAAATGAATTAATATATCTTTGGCATACATTTCATTAGATTTTCATCTCATAATTATATGTTTCCAAAAATATATGATTATCTCTTTGGTTATCATTGAATTATAGATCTAATGATTGATATCTATTCTTAGTAGCAATCATTAATGTATTTAAAATATTCTTGAGGTGATGTATTCTTTCTAATTCATCGAGAATCTATCTTCCTTATCTACACACGTTAGTTTTGCTTTCATTTTTTGAGATAGGGATAGTGCATTAGTATTATTTTCTTTTACAAACATAGGTTAGGGTAAATGTAAGCCTAAAAGACAATAAAGTCTCTTTTTTGAAAGAACAAACTATTCGAGTGGCAAACCGAGCCCAAAAAATGGGTTGGAAACTACCATCCCAAACAAAAACTAGCCTAATTGAGGCTTGTGATCGAGTAGTTGTCCCTTATGGAAAGAGGGAATTTCCCCACTTGTTACAAGTCATAAACATGTTTCTTGGTTTCATATTCATTTATCTTACTAAATATTTATTTGACAAGAAGATATACCTACACCTAGGGTATTAAATTGATTGATTCTTACAATTTTTAGGAGGATTTAGAGTGAATTTATGGCCCCCGTGATGCAAAACAAGCCAAAAGGAATGAACACAAGCGATATGTCACATCTTCATCTCTATCCATAGCCATAGAGAGGTCGTGTTCATCTCTAACTATAGTCATAAAGCTGTCATCTTCATCTCTAGTCATAACCACAGAGCGGTCATCTTCATCTCTAGCCATAGTAACAGAGCAGTCATCTTCATCTCTAGCCATAACCACAGAGCCGTAATCTTTGTCACCGATGTCATCATTTTTTCTTTTAAGAAAAATTAATGGGGTCCTACATAAATAGAATGAACAATAAGAAATAAGAAGTCATCAATATAAAGCTTGGGATAAAAGGATGGCCAACCAAGACTCCTAGAAGTAGCAACAACTCTTGGCCATTATGAATAAATATGCACAAATATCTAGGAATAATATGACAAAAGTTGAAAAAAATCATAAATAAAACTCTTCGAATCACCTCCTTTAAATTGTATAAAAGTCCTCGAGAGGTAGTGTCTAAGGATATGCCAAAGATTTCTAATCATTAGAGAAATACATTGAGAAATAGGAAATGGTATTTATAGAATACAAGCCTATTAATTAACGAGGGACTACTCAAGTAAGCACAATAGTGACTATGGTGGCATCCATAAAGATAGTCATTATATTGAGCTTTGGATAAAGAAGCATGGGATAGGTAAATATAATGATGGAAAGAGTCCCCATGGTGATGATGATGAGGGAGTGGACATTGATGCCATGTTTATAGCAAAGATCAATCCTTGGGCTATGAATACGGATAAGGCATAAAAGTCCCAAAGCCACGGCCTATGGTTTATAATTGAAAGTCCCATGGGATATTAAGGCTTTGGCCCACTTGACAAAGAAGGTAAGGGAGTTTGGGGGGATCTTATTTGGTACCTAAGTAAGAAGAAAATTGTGGATTATGGGGGTTGCAACATCAAACCTAAAATCATATTTACTTGTGTCCACACTAAATTTCAAATATCACAAGTGGAGGGGTGTCATACTTGCAAGTAGACAAAGGGGCATGAGAAGGAATACCAACACACAAAAAAAGAGAAAAGGGAGAAATTTATCCCTCCAAGACAATGATTGTTGCAGGGATTCAAGAGAATCAATTCGTTGCAACTCCTTAAGGGTAATTTACCATAGTAAGAAGAGACAAACCTCTTGATGGGAATAATTGAAATTCCCATGATAATAAGGGGCATGTTGAAGATGAAGGGAATAAGAAGAAAGTGTAATATCCCCTTAAAAATGAGAATATAAAAAGGCCAAAAGGGAAGAGGTTGTTAAGGAACTACATTGGCATCCCAAAATCATAATCTAGAGTTCATAATCCCTTGTATACCACTCTGAAAGATTCACCTCTCCTTATATCCATAGACAAGCTATAGGATCCTACTCCTCCCAATTTCACTCCTTGTTTCATCTTCACTATTCCATCCATAATTTCCAAAGACACACCTCAATCACCCCATACTTAATTGTGTTTTGATACCATGTTTTGTTCATCCATTCCCCTTCCTTCCACCACCAATCCATCTGTCTTAACCCAACTAGTAATGATGTTTCCAATGGGTTATTTCATGGATCCTCTAACTCATGGATCTAGCTTATCTATGGTTTCCCTAGACAACAATATTCTACCCTACCACTACCAATCCATATCAGATGCCCACCCCAAATATGATTTGAATTTGAAATGATCCTAACTATAGGTAGTGTTTTAATGAAGAAATAAATGGTAGCAATAGAATCAATTCAAAATGGGTTGATTACAGTGTATGAGTATGGATAGATGCATTTAGCAATGATGGAGTTCAATAAGGGGAAATTGAAATAATTAAAAGATACTCAATTCTACAACATCATGGGTTTGAATATAGGAGATATTCCTTCTACATCACTTAACATACCTACTTAGGCCAGGTTATAGGCCTTTGACAATTTTCGAATATGACCCAATTGAATGCCAAATACCCTTTTCAATTCCTACCTAATCACAAGAATTTAGCACATACAACTCATTTTAGAAGGGCTCTTGCATTAAATATGAATATAACCAAGAAAAATGCAAATTCCAAAAATGGAAAGGCTCCTGAGTCTTTATATAGAGATGAATCACTCCCTTATAACTTCATATTCCATAAAATTAAAGTGATTTTCTCTAAAATAATACTCATACCATGAAATTGGGGTGAATGAAAGAAAGAATCCCAATTTGCGCCAAATGGGGAGGGTGAAATCACTACTAGAAATTACCATTCCTATAAATTGGGGTGAATAAAAGGTTGCATCTCAAATTCCATGGGTGAAAACTATTTTTTTCCCTCTCCCTCATAGATAAATGTGGACTAACCTTCTATATATTAAAAAATAAATAAATAGAGGAAAGTGATAATAAAGAACTACAACACAAAAAAAAATCCCCAATCAAAATTCGAAACCCCCTAATTTCACCCATGGGTGAAATTTCACCCCTAAAATTTTCAATGATTTGATTACAACACATATTCAAGAGGATATCTCATGTCTCTTATTATTCCATTCACACAAAGATTCTTTTGAATCACTATCAAAATAATGGATACTCCTCCAACCCACTGACCCATTTGTTGTAGGATTAGTAAAATTGCTCGTTTACAAGAAGTCATAAGGTAAATTTGATCTAAGACATCCTTTTCCATCACATCATTTATAAGTTATGTATATCTTGTTCCTTGATAGGGGTCCAAAGGCTAAATGACCCTAGTACCATCATCTTTAGAAGGCATTGTTTCTTTCTTCAGGTTAATAATAACATAGTTATGAAAGGCCCAATTGATACCCAACAATGTTGGATATGGATCCTTCTCATCCATAATCACTATGACTTCAAAATGGGTAGTGGTGTTCACACTAGTTAAATCCAATTCTACATTTTCCAGCCTACCAATAGAAAAAATCCAAATCCTATATTGATTGGCTATCCACAATTTTATGGGTGAGTACACTAATCTAGGTCTTCCCATTTCTTCCCGTGACTTCTTAGGAAGAATGATGACATTATATCCCAGATCTAACATCACATCCTTGATATCATAGCCATCCACCTAAGCATATGATTTAAATTATTGTTTAATTATCCTCCTTCTTTTTCCGACTCTATGAATTTTCCCCTTAAGAAGGTTAGCAATAATATAATCTCATCCTTCTTCTTTAGCTTCAATGAGCCTCCTCAATGTGTTCCACAAATTTCTAATTAATGTTTCATCATCTAAAATATCAAAAAATAGGTGAAACCAAAGATTAATAATCTTGCTATAATTACCTTGATATTTGTCATCTAGCTATATTCCATGAATTTGAGTGTGGTGTGCTAAACATAATCTTATTTATTTTGTATTCCTCAATTACTAGAGACATAGGTACGATCATATTGCAAAACATTTTCACTACATCTTTGAAAAAATCTTCTTGTTTCATCAGGTCAAACTTAAATGCTTTAGGCCCTACTTTCTAAATCCGAAGAAGTCCCAAATCATTTACATCGACACCAATTTGAGCTCCTCCTCTAGTAACAACATTAATGGTCTAGTTGGATTCTCCCTTAGTAGTTTGAGGTTCTGAATTGAACTAGATACCCCACTTCATCATAGTTATAACATCTAATTGAACTAGATACCCCACTTCATCATAGTTATAACATCTAATTGGTCCACCTCTTCCACAAATCCTACCTCCTTGGTATCCAACACCACCCCTTATGTGACCTCATGCCTTAGTGAGGTTGTGAGTTGTCAGCTACCTTGAATGAATTTCTAACCAATGTATCAACCAAAGAATCCAAAGTCCTACATTTATCAATACTACTGTCGGAAGAAGAGTTACAAAAATCATAGTAAATTGTATGAGACACTGATGAATATTTATGCAAAATGGGGCAATGTCATGAAGGATTCTCATATGTCGTACAAATATCACAAAATCCATAAATCTATGAGTTTTGAACATTTGTAAAAGCATGTTAAGTTGTAGGATTATGAAATGAAACGACGATGCTAAATTACACAACTCATCCTGGGAATGGAGGCATAGGGGAGTTGGGCACAACTTTCACTGGGAATGGAGGCATAGGGGAGTTGGGCACAAATTTCACACTCAAATGCATGATGTCACTTTGTCTAGCATCTGGTACACCACACATGTTCTCTACCATCCTTGGGCACTACGAACTCTTATATATTCTCTGTGAGCACATCAATCTGATTATGAAACTAACAAAGGTCAAGACTTGGTCTAAATGCCACAATTTTAGTGCTACTCAAATATCCAATCATTGATTTGATCCTCATGGCATACTCTAAGGAATCTCAATGGGTAGTAGTATTCTATTCAATTATGGAATTTGGGTCAAAGGAAGCAATCCATGAATGAATCATTCCTTACGATGGATGTCATGAATAGGGAATTAAAGTCTACCCATCAAATCTTTGAATTATTGAGCATATTCCCATGTAGATTCACAATCTCTCTACTTAAGATATTTTTGTTATATAATATTTTGTTGCTCAAAATGAAACCCTAGAGCCTTCGAATTATTTTTTACACAGAGCCAAAGGGTCCTCTCCTACACATGGGGATGCGTTTTTGCCATGGGATTGTAGACTCTGCTCAGTTTCCAACATATGGCTAAATTCTCCCTCACCTGTAGGGTCTTGGATACCCCATATCCACCATGTGATACTTTTGTTTTCACAAGTATCGAAGTCTGACATTCATATCTCAGTGGAGGACAGGTGGGATGGATTGAGGGTCCTAAGCATCTAGGGGTTTGTGTGGATTTTAGGTGTAGAACATCGAGATCCGGTAAGTATTAAATGGGTTCCAATGAAGTAGATTACAGACTAGAATTATTTAGCATGGATGATATTTTTGTATCAGAGGAATACTTCATACGTAAGCAATCTTTAAATCGTTCAGATGTCATGGGAGATTGTAAACCATCTGAAGTGATGTGTAGTGAAAATCCCAGTGAAGCGCTAAGGGTTCTTCATCAGCATGCAGTTCTCGAAGGATTTTTCCAAGGCAAAAGCAGGTAATCTTGTTTCCAAATCTTTGCATGCATTGTTTTCACTTAGATTTCAATGGTGGCGTTAAGCTCGAGGTCAAGAGTCCCGCTGGAGTAAGTTCTCAGGCCATACAAACGGATGCAGAAGGTGGATTACTAGAGGGTTCCTTTCAAATGTTTTAGTTGTCATGAAGTCAACCATGTCTAGGCTCAATGCAAATGACATCCATTCTCTTTCCCACCTTTTCAAAAAATTTGGAAGCATAAGGTTTTCACGCTAGAGATCTCCAAGGATAAAAGGTCCAAAAAACGGTGATGATGGATCCATTAGAGAAAATAGGCACTATCGAAACCCATAAGGTGTGTTACACTCGTCGAATTCTCCCTCAAAGAATTATGAAAGTTTAAAAATTCTCATTGTTGGGTCTTCCAATTGTTTAGAGGTACCTAGGGAAGGGAAGGCCTCCTTATCTTCAGCTCGAGAAGTCAACGATACCACTCTTAGATCCTCGAGCACAAGGAATTTGGGTAAGGTATCATGTATTTCGTCCCTGTATTCAAAGAGTTAAATTTGGAAGTGTCACATCAAACAGGTTTTCACATCAAGGGATTTGATCCCTTTCAGTGATTTGTAGAACCATAGTTAGGTAGATGAGTCTGTATTGGTTATTTTTTATGTTCAAAATCTAGGAAAGTGGTCAAGAACCTCTATGTCAAGGCTCTAGCTCTAGACAAATTCTCTAAGGGAATGTGGGAAGAAAGTCATCAATTGTTCTTGCAAAAATCCAAGTGGCAAAAGAAATTAGAAGTGGTAAGCATGAAACCATGGTTCGGGCCCTTAAAGCAAGATTATCTCAAGTCAGAGGTCTCAAATGATCATCCTTTCCCATAATGTAAGAGGGTTAGTGGGCTCCCATAAATTCCTTGGTATGAAACATTTGATTGAGGATCATAGACCAAACGTAATTATGTTGCAAGAAACTATGTGTAGTAGTGATAAGGAAATTGCAAGTGTGTTGGGTTTTCTAAAATACAGGATGTTTTAAGCATCAAACTCCACCGGTCTTTCCTGAGGTTTATTGTCGGTGTGAAGCCCTCGTCTCTGCACTCTTTCAAACTTCTCTATCCTATCAGGATTGGTAGTAGAAATGATTGACCCAGTTCTTTCTCTCTTTCAAAATTATTAACATCTATGGCCCATACATTGACCATGTCATTTTCTAGAAGGATTTGAGGGATTCATTGATTTTAAGCAATCATAATGTCGTACTGTAGGAAAATCTAATTTTTTCCCTCTATTTATGGGAATAATAGGGCCCCTCGTCTCTCCTAGTGTTACACATTATTTTCGTCATCCCTATGACTGTTAATGATGTAAACCTATCTGTTGCCTTCAGAGGGGTCAGTGACTTGAGTTCCTGAAGAGAGATGGGAGAAGAACTTTTCCTGAGAAAAGAAGTTGCATTTTCCTTTGTAAAAACCCTATAAAAAAGGAAGTTCATAGGCTGCATTATAGCTAGGGTGCGAGAATGCCTGATTCTCGCAGGCTGCATCATAGCTAGATTGTGAGGAGTTCACAGTATTCTCTATAGGAAGGGTGTGAGAATGCTTACATGTGGGAACAACAAACGTTTTCTCGAATATTCTAGAAGGAGAAACTTCCATAGTGAGGTGGCATCCGAATGGTTTGGATCTTACTCGCTTTCAT
>JASDQU010105939.1:31862-42638 GCA_032191745.1 Picea mariana | reverse complement strand
CTTACCTCAAGAATAGTTTCCTCTGGTTCAAGATTGTGTAAAAATGAAACCAGGTCCAAGCATAGTTTTGTTTTGTTTTAAAGCTTGCGTAAAAATAAAAACAATCCTGAGCTTAGTCTTTGTTCTTTCTCATGCTCGTAAATACATGAGGATAAATTACCAAGCTTAGTCTTTGTTCTTTCTCGTGCTCGTAAATAAGTGAGAATGTAACCGATTATACTTTTATCACTTTTTCGGACTTGTAAAGTTTATACGAAAAAGGAACCCCCTGGAGTTCCCTTTAATCTCTTTTCAGGCTCTCTAAACATGAAAAGATTGTCAAGCGATCTTGCTCTTTTCGCGCTCATAAAAGTATTTGAAGAAAGCATTCGATGAGCAATAGTTTATCACTTTTTTGGTCTCGTCGAACTAATTTACAAAAAAGGAACTGAGAGAGTTCTCTTTAAGTGTTTTTTAGACTCTATAAACATGAAAAAACCCTGAATTTTCTTTCTTTGGACTCATAAAACAAACATTGAAAGGCCCATATGCGACCAAACCACTCCTTCCTAGGGCTCGTTAAACATACTCCAAGGGACTCGTCCAAAGGATGAGATTGCATCAACAAGCATATGTTATCATCCTCAAGCTTGTGTAAAAATAAAGAGGTACTCTCCAGAAATGGTGGGGGGAAATTTGGGAAAGAAATGTATCTAAACATGTACTTCATGGAAGAGTCTCTTTTGAACATGACACCCTTTCACTCACCTTGTGTCTAGGTTGGAAAATCCGCTCATCTCTTGATCATACTCCTTTATAAGATTACAAATTGGTATGTGATTCCTATTGTTGAGTCAGTGTTTCCAAGACAGTTGTTGTGTCGTCAATATGTTCAAAAAGATGTCCAACCCGAAAAGCCTTCTATTGTGTCGGACATATCTGCAGTCCTTAAAGACTTCTATTGCATTGACCATCCTTGAGTCAGTCCTGAATCACTGGTTACTCTGATCTACATCAAATCTTGTTACCCATTTCATGTCATTGATAGGGAATACATTAAGGCCCTCCTGTGACGAGTCCTTTCCTGTCGACTTCAACTCATTATCCAGGAATTAGACTTAGAAACCAATTGATACCTTGGAACTTGCATGCCTCAATGGCAGGTTTCCTCACTTTCGACAATGGGTTTTCATTATTGACCCCTGATCGGGAGATTCCTCTGAGTGTTCGACTTCAGCTCATTTATTCACACTCGTTGGATTGTACTAAGGTACCTTGGGAGTCATTGACATTAATGGTGATTTCCCTTGCACTTGTTAATGGTATACATTAATGACTGGTAATCAAGTGGTTTCTACCATGTTCGACTTCAGCACATGTATTCACATGGTTAGATTCATACTTTAGAGTGGTGGAGATGAAGACCCTAGATCTTTTCTGACAGATCCAGGTTGCGTTGGAGTATATTCAATGTACTGTTACATAGATCCACATTGTATGTCTCGTGGCTATGTTCAAATTTGAGTCTTTAACACATAGATCCACAGTGTATTTTTGGTGGCTATGTTCAGATTTGATTCATATCGGCATGGATCCATAGTGTATGTTTGGTGGCCATGACCTGTCTTACTTGACATGGATCTTCACATGTCGGCATTTATGCTTTGAGTCATTTGTATTTCGAGTATGGAAATGCCTACCTCAGTGATGATATATTATTGTACTGTATTTCCTTGTTTGTTGGCAGGTTTCCGACCGACTGTTCCTTGTTCCCTACACACACTCGACAAAGCATTTCAGCTATCACTCTGTTCTAACTTCATACTTTGGGGGGCTCTCTGTTACACATTATTTTCATCATCCCTATGATCGTTAATGATGTAAACTTGTCTGTAGTCTTCAGAGGGGTCAGTGGCCTGAGTTCCTGAAGAAAGAAGGGAGAAGAACTTTTTCTGAGAAAAGAAGTTGCATTTCCCTTTGTAAAAACCCTATTAAAGATTATTTTCGCATGATTCACTATGGGTAGGGTGAGAGAATGCTTGATTCTCGTAGGATGCACCATAGATGGGTTGCAAGAGGTTCGCAAGTTGTTCTATAAGCAAGGTGTGAGAATGCTCATACGTGGGAAAAACAAACATCTTCTCGATGCTTCTAGAAGGAGAAACTTCCATGGTGAGGTGGCATCCGAATGGTTTGGATCTTACTCACTTTCATGATTTGGTGCGATCATCCTAACCTCCTCACCTTATCCTCTTCAGCTATAAAAGGAGAGGAGCTCTCATGGAGAAGGTTAGGCTTGGATGAGATTAGCTTTTTGGATTAGCTTGGATTGGATTGAGCTTTGGAGATTATTAGCTTGGCTAGATGAGCCATTTTGTCAAGATAGATTGTAAATATTATCAAATCTATGCTCTCAGAATTCTTGGAGTGGAAGTGTGTGGGGAATGAAGGACAGTTGGAAGGGACCTTACGACATCAAGGCCACGGTTGTAATCTCTCTTTCACATTTAATATGATACAGTAATATGATTCTTTCCTATAAAGCTTGTTGTGTTTTATTGTATGATTCCTTGATCACATACATAGGTTTATATTGAGTTTATGCTATTACTATCACTTTGGTTGGTTGCATTCTTTTGCAGGATCGCCATTGTATGAGTGTTGGAACAGAGCTAAGATGGCGATAGCAAGAAGAAGCAGCGTTTAAGTGGTATGTCACCTATCCCTCTTTAGTTAGTAAATTCAATATCTAAAACTTAAGGAAAGCGTCATGTTCTGGTGTGTTTTGTTCTAGATCTAGGTGGATCTAGGCAGATCAGTTAGTGTCCACACCTACCAATCTATCCAATAACACATTGTGAAATTGTGCATCTCCAAATTGGTCAGTACCACATGAAATCTCATAGTTTTCTATCGACATGGGTGGTTGTGACATTGTGCTGGGTGCCAAATGGTTACGGACTTTGGGCCCCATTCTCATGAATTTTAAGGAATTAACCATGCAATTCAACTAGGAGGGCCAATAGTATAAATTCCAATGAATCACAACGGGTTCCCCTATGATAATCAATTCCCATCACATGGAAAAGATACTAAAAAAAGGTCATTCTGACATTATTGCACAACTCCATTCCATTCAAGCCACTGAGACACCCTATGTGCCTCCTGACCTCCAATCCATCATCTCCAAACATCAAGTTTTCTTTTCCACTCCCTAGGGACTTCCTCCTTCTCATGGTGTCCATTATCATTCCATTCCCCTTGGACCTGGTAGCCGTCCTCCCAATGTTCCTCCCTATCGTCATCCCTTTGCCCAGAAAAATAAAATTGAGAAAATTGTTCAAGAATAGCTCACCGCGGGCATTATTCGTCCTAGTACTAGCCCCTATTCTTCTCTTGTGGTCATGTTACTTAAAAAAGAAGGCTCTTGGCACATGTGTCCTGTCATTAATGATCTCTTGGATGAATTAAGTGGTTCCCAATTCTGTACTAAACTTGATCTTTGTTTTGACTACCAACAAATACGTATGAAAGAGGAAGACATTCCTAAGACCACATTTCGAACTCATGAGGGCCACTATGAGTTCTTGGTCATTCCCTTTGGCTTGTGTAATGCTCCTTCTACTTTCCAAAGCCTCATGAATCATGTCTTCCGTCCTTTTCTCCGTCATTTTGTCTTAGTTTTTTTTGATGATATTCTCATTTATAGTAAAACCTAGAAAACTTGTCTTGCTCATGTGGATCGAGTTCTTCATCTACTCTCTGTGCATCAACTTTTCTTCAAAAAATATAAATGTGCTTTTGTAGCCTCAGAAGTAGAATACTTGGGTCATATTTTTGGCAAGGCGGGTTTCAATCTGGATCCTAAGAATATTGAAGCTATGAAGGATTGGAATCTCTATAAGACTCTGAAAATATTACTTGGTTTTCTGGGTTTAACATGATATTATTGAAAGTTAAACCTAGCATTGAACTCCCGCTCTCTTGGTTCTCCCACAGGTCGCCGACCCAGTGCCTCATGCCCTCCTCCGCCCTCCTTTGCAGCAGCCGCAGAAGATCCAATGGTGGCCCCCTCATCTCCAAAGCATGGTGGCGCCTCTCCTGGTAAGGCTGTGGCATTGGTTGTGGGCCTCCCTCCCTCGGCTATGACTTCCACTTCCATGCCGACCTCTCTTGCAGGTGCTTCCCCTAATTCTCTGTCGGCAACGACCTCAGGCTTTCCCCCTCTGGTGTCGGCCCTCTCCTTTAAATAGGTGGCTTCTTGCCAAGGGTTTCTCTCTAGTCTGCATGCATCATCCCAAAAGGTTGCATCTCATCAAGGTCACCCCTTCAGGCTGCATGCAATAGTTCCTGAAGCTCCGACAGTATCCATTCCAATGTCGCACAAAGCCTTAACTCATGCTCACCATTACAACAAGCATGCTCTAGTTTGCAGGCTTAACGGGTTTTTTCCCTTTCTTTCAGATCTACTCTCCTAGTTCTCTTCCAAATGGTACCCATTCTTAGATGGAGAAGTCATTACCTGCCCCTATGAAAAAGGGTTTTTTGTGGCAGTTTTTGATTTTGCAAGCGACAGAGACAAGGTGTTTAACTCTGGGCCATGGTTCTGGGGCAGAGCAGGCCTGTCCATGCAACTTTGGACCCCTGCCTTTGACCCCTCCACGGATTGTATCTCTTCAGCCCCAGTCTGGGTGAGACTTCCATATTTTCCCCTGCATTTCTGGGGGGATGAATCTCTTCAATCTATTGGCAATGGCCTCGGCAAGTTCCTCTACAAAAGTTCGGACTCCAAGCTAGCCCGCTCCACCTTCGCTCAAATCTGTGTGAAAATGGATTTCTCCAAAGGTTTCCCAGCTAAAATTATTCTCCAAGGAAAGGACTACTCAAGGACCCAAAAACTCGACTATGAGAATCTCAGTTTCAGGTGTAGGAACTGCTTCGAAACAGGGCATTTAGCCCATAATTGTGGAAAACCACCCAAGAAAAAAAGGTCGTCTAAGCCCACCTAGTGGATGGGGGCACCAAAGGAACCGTGTTCTGAAAGCAAGACCCTGGAAGCGGCAGAAGAAGCAGAAGCTGAAGCTGAAATCAAATCCCCTGCTAAGGGGGAAGCATAAGATACTCCCAAGTCGCCCACCCAGCAAGAACCCCTAACCTCAAGCTGGGTAGACTTATTTGATAAGGAAGACCCTTTAGGCCTGACAGAAAGCCAATCCATGGACCAGAGAAATGAATGGAAAATAGTGTCAAGGAAGAAAAAAAACTTCCAACCTAGAAGTGATGTAATGACACGAAACTGTTCAGGCTCGCTGAAATAATCTTTGTGTCCACGAATTAGTACTGAGTTAGGATCTTTACGAATATGTTTTCCAGTTTACAAGCAAATCTCTATCGATGTATCAAACCCTAGTGACATGTCCACTATTATTAATACAAAGCTCCTCTAACTGTTTCTGTAAAAAAAAAAAACATGATAGTATTGAAAGTTTGTAAAGAATTATGGAAAGATTACAACGCCTTTTACCGATCTCCTTAAAAATAATTATTTCACTTGGACTCCAACAACTAATCATTCCTTTCAATATTTGAAGGCAACTATGTGCACCACTCCTATCTTAGCCCTTCCTGACTTCACAAAGACTTTTGTCCTGGAATGTGATGCTTCTGGGAGAGGAATTGGAGTAGTCCTTATGCAACATGGCCAACCTTTGGCCTTTACTAGCAAACAAATTGAAATGATTGTCAAAGTGACATTTGGGCCAATCAATGTATAAAAAGGAAATGATGGCTATTCTTCATGCAATGGATCTCTAACTCCCTTATCTATTGGGGAAACGCTTCCAAATTAAGACAGATCATCAGAGCCTCAAGTATTTTCTAGAGCAAGGTCTTTCGTCCATGGAGCAACAAAAATGGGTGACTAATCTCTTTAGATATGATTATGAGATCATTTACAAGAAATGAAAATATAATGTGGTTGTTGACGCTCTTTCAATAAAATATGAAGATGAAGGGTCCCATTTTGAACTCTCCTTCATTGTACCAGATTGGCTCCAAGATGTTCACCAAGAATGGCTACAAGATCCCAAAATTTCAAGTTTTATCCAACAATTGCAAGACAATTCTCCAGTTTCCCCTAGGTACTTGTGGCATAATGACGAGCTTCACTACAAAGGTCATCCATATTTAAGTAAACAGTCACAACTTAAATCCACGGTGCTTTCTGAGATTCATGCTACACCCACAACTGGGCACTCAGGGTTTACCAAAACCTATGACAGGGTCAAATGTTCTTTTTTCTGGGACGGTATGAAACATGGCATTCAAACTTTTGTGGCAGAATGTGATGTCAGTCAATGAAACAAGGGAGAAACAGTCAAATCCCCAGGCACACTACAACCACTTCCGATCCCACCCTTTATTTGGAGGTATATCTCTATGGATTTCATTGTTGGCTTACCTAAATTGGGCAATAAGTCAGTCATCATGGTGGCGGTTGATCGTCTTTCCAAGTATGCTCATTTATGTGCTCCTCAACACCCTTTCACATCCTCCACTGTGGCTCAAATTTTCATGGATCATATCTTCAAGCTTCATGGCATGCCTCATTCTATTGTTTATGACAGAGATCCCACTTTCACCAAAAAATTTTGGAAAGAGAGAAGCATCATTAGTTATATGATGGTTACAACCAAATTCAACTATCCATTCAATTTTAGAAGCGTGAGCATGCAAGGACTGACAAGACTAATAGAAAATGTATATTTATCTACCTTATCTTCTGAAGTTTAGTCCTATAAGTTGGTCAATCGTCTAGTCGACACATCTCTTTCAAGCTTCTGCACTTTCTCTTCTACATCTTTAGTATTCTACTAGCAAGATTTCTCCCAATGTCCTAATTTCCCACAATAAAAGAAAGTCTTATTCCTCCTTACCTTCTTAGCTAAAGTATGATCATAATGCTTCTTCTTGATATTTTGGTTGATGTGATCCTAGCATTTTTCTTGAATTACTGCTTGACCTCTTTATCTATAGTTATGTCGACCTTTTCCCTTAATAAAATGGGCCTATAGCTTAACCTCAAGTTTCCCTTCTTCAATCCATTTTTCCTATGCCCTAATTAGCAAACTATGGAAAGAATCAAATGAATAATTCTTACTATCTTGTTTTCTAGAAACCCAACTAGCACATAATTTAGACATAATACATCATAGGATGTCTTTAGATTCATTTGGATTGATTCTATGAGTTAACTATTGTTCTTTGAAAATCTTGCTCCACATTCACCCAATTTCAGTTCAATCTCCTTTACACAAGACAAACAATTCAATCTCCTTTACACAAGACAAACAATCTTCAATTGTGTCAAAAGAGATAGGATCAAGAGACACCAACCCTTTGTCAATCTACATAACTAGACTTTTTTCATTCTCATCAAATTAGCTTCTTCCAAACTTCCTTAAAATAATCAATCCCACTCATATGAAAGTGAATCTCTTTAGAGATGTAGGTTGTTGTTACTCCTACAACCTTGTCCTTTTTTCTTGTCGATGACAAACGTTTGCTATTCATTCTTCAGATATGGAACCACGGTCTTCGAAAACTGCCAAAGTTCCTTACTCTTCAATAACAATTCCATATCTTGTGCCCACACACCACAATTGTGGTCATTCAAAACCATAGCTTTTTACTTAGAATGTATTATTTTGATCTATAGGTCTAAACCCTGATTCAATTTGCAATTTGAAACCATGAGTCAATCTACCAAACAAATCCAACTCATCAGGAGTGTGTACAACCAACAACGTCCAAAGGACTTGTAGACAATAGGATAGTTCTTGAACTAATAGCTCTAATACTATGTTAGAGAAAGGGAGTTAGACAAATCAAGGAGCTAAACATTATAAGAAGTGGCGGTGTTTAAAGACACTTTTACAACACTTAAGCACAAGTGAACATAGTTCATTATACAAAGGAAACTCAAGGAACCAAATAACTTCCAAAAAACTTCCATGATAGATCACTCCATAAGGCCATCTATATATGGCACCAAAGTGCAACTAACTCCCTAGAAGTAAGGAGGACATAGTCTGCTTTGATTGGCTAGGTTGTGTAACAATGTCCTTGAATTTTGTCTTGACCTATGCACTAGTCAACCACCATGGTTGATCCAACCAACTAGTTGAATACCATATCGATTGTACAATCAATAGATCAATCAACTCTCCTAGTCCACCATCCATTGTCGACTGACAAAATCGAGAATATCTAGGAATATGATGAACTTGTTGTTCAAACAAATTACTAAGTATACGTTTTGAAAGTAACAATTAATTATAAAATTCATTTTGTTAGTTTCAAATCCATTTCTTCAATACAATAAATGTTAATTAAAGTTTAAACTATTTAGAATATTGAATAATTGATCATCATTAAATCATAATTAGTCATTAGTGAATGACCCTCAAAGAAAAAGGGTCATAATAAATGAAATACCTATCTTGTTCATTCGAATATATGTGAAACTATTGTATTTTTTTTAAAGAACTACCATATTACTAAACCTCTCATTATTAAATTAAGATATGAGATTTTGTCATAAAGTATCTATAAGACTATATGTGAAACTATTGTATTTTTTTTTAAAGAACTACCATATTACTAAACCTCATTATTAAATTAAGATATGAGTTTTTGCTATAAAGTATTTATGAAGACCAGGAGATGTTAAGGGATAGACCATTGGTATTTATGAAGAACCCTAAATGTTAAGGTACCATTGATATTCATGAAGACAAATAATGTTATAATGACCACTCTATGACTAATTCGTAAATTTCAATTTCTCTTTCCATATTGAAGTGGAAAAAGACTAACCTCCCATATTATATTAAACTGAGTGTAAAGACCAACTTGCCAATGCTTTGCTTATGATCACATTGGAGAAACTCATCAAATCACATTTAGCTCAAATTTGTTTGAAGAATCTACTCAATTAAAGAATTTATATCCAAATTTCAACAAAGGCACACTTGAACACCCAATCTTCACAACTAATTACATTTTTGTAAAATGAATCTTAAACCAAAGAAAAGAAAGATTGTGTCTAACTTCATTTCTGTGAAATGAATACTGAACCAAAGAAAGGCAAGATTGTATCCAACTTCATCATCGACATAATATACATATTTTGCATCTCTGTAAAAACAACACAAAGCTTCCACTATTTTAAGTTCAAACAATTTAGTTAAGAATAATGTGTAAATATATTATTATTAGGGTTCATTTAATTTCATAGAGATAATACCAAACCAATTTATTCATGAAACACAGTTTCTAGACAGAGACCACAAATCCCGTTGCATAGAATTGCATTCCAAACACAATATGGAAATATTAATCCTATATCAATTGATGCCATTACAATATTAAGCATACATACATGTCAATATTAATATACCATACAATAAAATTGTATGGTAGTTCAAAATAGACATGTAGATCGTTATATATGTTAATAATATTATCATGAGTAATATGAAGGAACACCTAATATACAAGGATCATATATCATTCCTCTTACACTATTTGTGATTTCAACTTGGATGATACTTTGTTTGTATACACAATTGCAAGTTAAATCTTTGGTTTCATTTTGGATGATACTTTGTTTGTATATATAATTGTAAGCTAAACTTCATTGTTAACATCATATAAATATTATATATAATTTGTAACATAACAGAAACTATATATAAAAGAAAACTATATACTTACGCATAGATGTGATTATATTGAGTGGAATATGTCAATTTGAATAAATATTCATTAGCAATAAAATATTGTTGCAATAAAGTAAAAGATATAATATACATCATGCAGTGGTGTAATCAATGACATGTACATTTGAATATATTATCAAATATCAAACATGTACACATCCAATGATATTGATCCTTTGTTTTTTTAGTTCTTCGTCATGATAAGGATTGATTTCGGGTACAAAAATAAATACTTTATGGCAGACCTCGGGTTCCCTACTAGCATTTTTCACCATCTCTGGTTAAGGCTACAACTAACTTTAGCCCGGTTTTGACCGCCCTAATGGGATGGGGGGTATTGGGAAGAGAGTTATTGTTAGACAACTATTGTCATAAGGGTTAGGGTTAGGGGAGGTATGGAAGTACAGGGCTTGATACTCGTAGGGGACTTGGACGAGGATGATTGGTGGAGCCAGAAGGCTCTATTAAAAACTGATGCGGACTACAGGGAGGAGTTAAGACAGATTAGACTAGTCCAAGTCTTGGAGGACATGAGGAAGGGCTGCCCTGAGGCTGACTTGGCGGTGCATGGCTCGAATTTGACAAATGGCGTGGATCTAAGTTCTCCAAAGGAAAATAGATGTCCCGAGGTCATAAATGACCTTTTATCTAGGGTTTCAGATAAGGGTTGCAAGTTTCATACCCTTTCGAATTTTCTGCCAAGCTCCATTAGTGAAGGATCCTTGGAGACAAGTTGGTCAGTTGTGGTTTCTGAGGCAGTTTTTGGAAGGAGAGCTCCTGCAGGGTCACACCTAGTGGAGCCAGAAGGCTCTAAGCCAAAGGTTGTTGGCCAAACGAAATTGGTAAAGGTGACTGGTATAGAAAATAGTTTGAGGATAGCGGAGTTGGGGGCATCTACGGAACACATCGAGGTGACGGTGTCTAGTGAACATTACAGGAAAGAATACTTAGTGCGGACAGAACAAAAACCATGGAAAGTGAAGAAATATAAACTGCAACTTACCCTAGGCCGAGA
>JASDQU010105938.1:282316-307543 GCA_032191745.1 Picea mariana | reverse complement strand
AAATTTCACCTTTATTATTATAAACAAAATCAATATTCCAAAATTCCAAATTTACATTTAAAAACGTATAATTATATGACGGAATTGTTGGGTGCAAAATGTATATGACGGAAGTGTTGGGTGCAAAATGTATATCACGGAACATGCTGGACATGAAAAATGAAACATGTGAACCGCATGAAAAATGAAACATGTGAACCCGCGACTCTACCAACCCGCAACTTCGTAATTGTTGGGTGCAAAAAGTATATCACGAAACAAGCTGGACATGGAAATTGAAAAATTAAAATAAATTTCACCTTTATTATCATAAACAAAATCAAAATTCAAAAATTAGAAATTTACATTTAAAAACGTATAAGTATATGACAGAATTGTTGGGTGCAAAATGTATATGATGGAAGTGTTGGGTGCAAAATGTATATCACAGAACATGCTGTACATGAAAAATGAAACATGTGAACCCGCATGAAAAATGAAACATGTGAACCCGCCACTCCGCTCAACTCCGTAATTGTTGGGTGCAAATTGTCTTTATTATCATAAACAAAATCAAAATTCCAAAATTCCAAATTTACATTTAAAAACGTTAAAAATAATATTGAATAAAATTTAAATAATTGTTTATACTTGTTGGGTGCAAAATGTAGATGGCTGAAGTGTGGTGCAAAATGTCTTTATTATCATAAACAAAATCAAAATTCCAAAATTCCAAATTTACATTTAAAAACGTTAAAAATAATATTGAATAAAATTTAAATAATTGTTTATACTTGTTGGGTGCAAAATGTAGATGGCTGAAGTGTGGTGCAAAAAAGTATATCACGGAACAAGCTGGACATGAAAAATAAAAAATTAAATAAAATAAATTTCACCTTTATTATCATAAACAAAATCAAAATTCCAAAATTCCAAATTTACATTTAAAAATGTATAAGTATATGACGGAATTGTTGGGTGCAAAATTTATATGACGGAAGTGTTGGGTGCAAAATGTATATCACAGAACATGTTGGACATGAAAAATGAAACATGTGAACCCGCGACTCCCCCAACCCGCGACTCCGCCAACCCGCAACTCCGTAATTGTTGGGTGGAAAAAATATATCATGGAACAAGCTGGACATGAAAAATGAAAATGAAAATAAATTTCACCTTTATTATCATAAACAAAATCAAAATTCTAAAATTCCAAATTTACATTTAAAAACCTTAAAAATAATATTGAATAAAATTTAAATAATTGTTTATACTTGTTGGGTGCAAAATGTATATGGCGGAAGTGTTGGGTGCAAAAATGATATCACGGAACAAGGTGGACATGAAAAATGAAAAATGAAAAATGAAAATAAATTTCACCTTTATTATCATAAACATAATCAAAATTCCAAAATTCCAAATTTACATTTAAAAACGTATAAGTATATGACGGAATTGTTGGGTGCAAAATGTATATGATGGAAGTGTTGGGTGCAAAATGTATATCACGGAACATGCTACACATGAAAAATGAAACATGTGAACCCGTCACTCCGTAATTGTTGGGTGCAAAATGTATATGACAGAAGTGTTGGGTGGAAAAAATATATCACGAAACAAGGTGGACATTAAAAATGAAAAATGAAAATAAATTTCACCTTTATTATCATAAACAAAATCAAAATTCAAAAATTAGAAATTTACATTTAAAAACGTATAAGTATATGACGGAATTGTTGGGTGCAAAATGTATATGACGGAAGTGTTGGGTGCAAAATGTATATCACAGAACATGCTAGACATGAAAAATGAAACACGTGAACCCACCCGCGATTCCGCCAACCCGCAACTCCGTAATTGTTGGGTGATGAAAAATTAAAATAAATTTCACCTTTATTATCATAAACAAAATCAAAATTCCAAAATTTCAAATTTACATTTAAAAAATTTAAAAATAATATTGAATAAAATTTAAATAATTGTTTATACTTGTTGGGTGCAAAATGTATATCGCTGAAGTGTTGGGTGCAAAAAGTATATCACAAAAAATGAAAAATGAAAAATTAAAATAAATTTCACCTTTATTATCATAAACAAAATCAAAATTCCAAAATTACAAATTTACATTTAAAAACGTATAAGTATATGACGAAATTGTTGGGTGCAAAATGTATATGATGGAAGTGTAGGGTGCAAAATGTATATCACGGAACATGCTGCACATGAAAAATGAAACATGTGAACCCGCCACTCCGCCAACCAGCTACTTCGTAATTGTTGGGTGAGAAATGTATATGGGGAAGTGTTGGGTGCAAAAAGTGTATCACGGAAGGACATGAAAGATGAAAAATTAAAATGAATTTTACCTTTATTATCATAAACAAAATCAAAATTCCAAATTTACATTTAAAAATGTATAAGTATATGACGGAATTGTTGGGTGTAAAATGTATATGACGGAATTGTTGGGTGCAAAATGTATATCACAGAATATGCTGGACATGAAAAATGAAACATGTGAACCCGCCACTCCCCCAACCCACTCCGTAATTGTTAGGTGCAAAATGTATATGGTGGAAGTGTTGGGTGCAAAAACTATATCACGGAACAAGCTAGACATGAAAAATGAAAATAAATTTCATTTTTATTATCATGAAAAAAATCAAAATTCCAAAATTCCAAATTTACATTTAAAAACGTTACAAATAATATTGAATAAAATTTAAATAATTGTTTATACTATTCATTAATTAAAAAGTGTTATAATATTATATAAATTACTATAAATCTTGGTACAATGTTATGATATTCTATAAATTACTCAGTCTCATGTATATGACGGAATTGTTGGGTGCAAAATGTATATGGCGGAAGTGTTGGGTGCAAAATGTATATCACGGAACACTCTGGACATGAAAAATGAAAAATGTGAACCCGCGACTCCGTAATTGTTGGGTTACATGCTTTATGTATTAAATATTTCATGTACTATCAAACTTAGATACTAGGAACCTTTGTTGAAGTACCAAACATTAATAATTTTTTAGAAATTTCAAATAAAACTAATTCTGGAATACTAAATTCTGCATGGATACCACATGTACTGCAACTTGCAACCCACACATTTACTCCCGTTCCAACCTGACAAGGACTACTCTGCCATGCAACACTTGTTTTGGTTCATTACCGAACACAATGGAAGACTTGTCAGCCTTGAAAAGAACACAACATGATTGCATTGGTTATATGATTTCACCTAGCATTTTATTTCTTCATAGTTTAGAGTAGGACAGGAAGAATAAGCTCATATAATGAGCAATAGAGTAGAAGTAGTTGTTTATTTACATGTCCCCTTTGGTGTTTTGGTTTATGCCTTATTTGTAAAGCCAAATTTTGAAGATCTTGTAATTTGGGCAAGAACATTGTGAATTGTATGTGGAATTTGGAATTTTGGGGTGAGAATCTTGATCTATCCCGTCACATGTTTTATCTATCTTCTTCTTGTAACAAGTTATAATAGGTATGTCAAATATCCGAGGTTCTCATACACTCTCAAGAAGAGTGTATGTTCTCGTATAGAGCTAGGTGTCACCCCTTGTTACCTCTTCAACTCACATCTAAGTAGAAAAAGTCTTAGTCCACGAATGCAACCTTGAGGTAAGTCAAGAAGAAGTACCTCTATCACCTCAATACAATTCTCCTCTCACTTTTAGTTGGCTCTCTTAAGGCCAAGGGGATATCCCTACATGTTGGATGATTAAAAGACTCTCTTAAGGCCAAGAGGGTATCCCTACATGTTGGATGATTAAAAGAACTAACTCTAGAAATAATATATCAAATGAAAGCTTTAGACTTAGGATGCAAATCTAATTAATGATGAAGTATGATGCATAGATTTGCACTTAGAAATATTTCCAATGAACTAAACTCAAATAAAAATAAAACTTGCAAAATAAAGAGGATTTAATACGGAAAACATATGATGATGTGATGCTTCGTACAAGTAAATTCTAACATTAAGAAACTAAAGCATACACTAATTAATCCAAATAAATATAAAAAATTACACGCACATTTGAATCTATAACTCAAATCTGGTTTATGATATTTTTTTAAGGTAATTTCCAGATTTAAACTAGTAGTAGTGAAAACCACTTAAACCTATTTAAAAATATGAAATAATTGATTAATATGCCATTTGAAAATCTGATTTATACTTGAAAATCTGATTTATAAGGCAGAAATTTAATTTCCAAATTTGCTTAGTGTAAAAATAACCCAAATAAATGATATAAAAATGAAGAACAATTTAGGTCTAACCACAATTTTGATTTAAGAATGAACTTTAAATGAAATTTCAAAAATATGATAAAATGAGATTAAGTCGTAAGTGAAAGATTAATATCTATGTAAAGTATTTAGACTTGAAATAAAATACGATTTGTGATATTCAGAAAAAGTATTTAGATTTGAAATGAAATCTGATTTGTGATATTCAAATATTTTTGTCAGATTTCATTAGACAAAGAAAATTAAATATTTTATTATTATTTTTAAATGGTGGTTGAAGGGGGATATCGGTGCCAAATAAACCTAGAGCTTATGGGGTCAAGAAAACGATCTAAGAGGGCAAGTTTCTTACGTAATTAGGGCTAAAGAAAAGATGCATAAAGCATGCTATAACCACACTAATAGTGCTGGAAAATAATGCAAAAAAATTACAAGAAATGGCTCCCAAAGGGATGCACCTACAACTAGTTACCTAATTTTCCTATAAAATTAGAAATAACAAATCTGGAACTATTCCTAAAAGATAAAATGCAAATTATTATACAAATACCAAAATAGATAAGGAAAGTAGAGTGCATTACCACACCAAATTCCTCCAATGTAGTAGATGCACTAATCTAATGGACCAAGTAGTTTGCCTTTGCATGTAAATGAACCAACACCAAATCCAAGCTTAAAGCACCAAAATATTTGCCACACATATACAAGAAAGTCTCCAAGAAGTCTCCAAAAAGCATTTATTCTTAAATATTCAATAATAGATCTCTCAATAGTATCCAACCAACAACAACAAATAACCAAGGAGGGAGCCTCTTATAGAGTTCTAGGCTCAACAACCTTGCAATAAAATAACAATATCCTTGGTTAAAACCCTAGATCTAACTTAAGAAAACATAAACAACCATTATCCACTAACTAAATAAGGTGGATAAGGTCAACAATACATTAAATAGGAGGTGGTTATGCCACATATGCAAATCTCCAATGACAAGGCTCCATGAAGGTATGATGTCTCCATCAAAATGGGAAGAAGACCATGTTAATGCTCTAATGCCTAGCCTCCAAGCATGGAAATAAGTGCAACAAAACTCCTCTACTGTGGACGGCTCCTCAAAATGATGCAACGACTAGGTAAAACCCTCCAATTTTGGCACATGTGGCTCCAAGAGTGAGACGTCCCATCAAAATGGCGGTAAAGTGATCCAAGTGTGGTCTCCAATGTGTAACCGCCTCTCTAGAAAGGTGCCCATGACCATATCCCATGGAATGAGGGGTCAAACCTTCCTCAAAACATAGATCTACGTGCAAGGAAAGCCAACGACCTCATGAAGAATGGGGATGGCCTCATGAAATCTAGCAAAATATTCATAAAATATGATATATGCCTCAACATGTGTGCCAAGAGAGGGAATGCTCCACTTAGGATGATGAATCATCCTTTAATAAACCACAATACACATGCAAAATCCCTAAAAGAGGCTAGGCACTCCTAGGTAGCCCCCCTCAATCATCTAGATGCATAAAAATATGTAGAAAAGAGAGGGTGCTCCACATGAGAGTGTGTCTCATGATTTTTATGTGTCAACAACATGCCAAATAATTCCTGAAGTGCTAGGGAACTCATCGCCTAGGCCAAAATGTGACATACAGTCTTAGATCCATGCTTATGACTAAAGGGAAAGTGCATTTTATGTATATAACCTTTACGATAACATAGCACAACCTTTACAAAGAGTTAAAGTTAAAAAACCTAGGGGAACTCTAAGCCATGTGTCCCAATAGACCCATCCCAAGACCCCTGCACACCCACCTCGACCATAAAAAATCACAATGTGATGGTTATAATGAGCCATAAGGGCAAGACTAGCCTTTAAATGGAACCTAGAAGGACATGCCATGACCAACCACAAGGGTCTAGAGAACCACCTAAGTAAAAAATCACTCTACATAGTTCAATAAGAATGGTCTAGTAAAAGATACAACTAATACATCATCACAACATTTGGCTCATCATGCTACATCAAATAATCCTCCAAAATCATGAAAGCACAAGTGATCATGGAATACCAAGCTCGAACATCTGGTTAAAAAAGGACATACAACATGATCAAATTTGATAATGGGAAAACTACACAATTGAATTACCCTAATGCAACTTGAGGGGTAAGAATTGGCTCCAACTTAGGGATATGTACTCTATGTGAGAGTGCATGAGAAGTCTAGAATTTGCAAACCTGATAAGCTAAAACAATCTCACAAAATATAGGTCAGATCCCAGAGAGGAACGAAGACACGAGTGCCTTGTC
The DNA here is from genome assembly GCA_032191745.1 of Picea mariana. Lineage (NCBI taxonomy): Eukaryota > Viridiplantae > Streptophyta > Pinopsida > Pinales > Pinaceae > Picea > Picea mariana. The sequence goes on along the minus strand of JASDQU010105938.1, from coordinate 300,968 downwards.
CCTACCAATATATTACAATTAAAGTATGAAAGTGCATGGATTCCAGTTACATCATAATTTGATACGACTAAAGAAAATGAATGAAAATGAAAACATCAATCGAATGCATAAAAAAACAATTGAAATACATGAAAGCACAAATGAAATGTGTGAAAAGTAATCCTACTACTCATACTAAAGAGCGTATTCATCCTATCCTAACTTACCTAGATGCCCCATGGCATTATATGTTATCATGGAAGAACAATTTTAGGATTTGTTTGTTCACATGAAAAGACAATTTTTCTCCAACAAAGTGACTGAGGTAGAAAGAATTGGTACCTAAAACATCTTCAATTTTGTAGGGACCCAACTATTGACCTAAAAATCTGCTTTGGGATCAACACGATGTTTCTCATTTCTATATTTTTCCGAGCTAGTAGGAGGGTTTCTTTGAGCAGACTATCAAGCTCCGGTTCCAGTCAAATATAGTGGTAGGAGTCACAATTACCATGGCCCTTTCCCATTAAAGATGATCAAGATATTACTTTCAAATTTTCATTTGAGCATATAGTGACTTATCAAGCATTCGAAGAGTATCAATCATTGATTTTAAGTCACTTGGTCTTCAAATCAGATATAGGGTTCAAATTTCAGTTTGGTCAGTGCCTTAATTATCAATCGAAGGGTTGGTAAGGATAAATGGATTTCAGATTTACAGTGTTCCCTAGCCTACTATCACTTATTGATCATCATCATAACATTCATCAATATCATTATGTCCAATAACATCTTCTCGGCACCCAAGCAGGCTCAATTTGACCTTGTTTGAATTGTTTCAGAACCCTAATATTTTTCCCATAGGGGAGGCCATCCCAAGATTATTTTTGAGTTCTAAAACCCTCTCATATCAGAAGTACCTATGTCAAGGCTGCACAATTAAGATTTCATGAGCTAAGGACTCAGTTTACAAAATTTTCAACATTGGTCCTTTTCGTTGATGGCTGGGTGGGTCCCATATATTTCATAGAAGATAATATGATTTATATTCATTTTATTAAAAAAATCTAGTGGTTTTCTCCTATAGGGATCAATATAATCTTTCCAACAAGCTCTCATTTTCTTGATTTTGAGTTCATATGACTAGTTTATGAAGGGCACTAATTGCACGCCTCTTGAATAGACAAAATTCATAGTTGTGAATTCCTTATAAGTTTCTATTCTAATATCTATCTCAAGAGGAAAATGAGACCTATAGGTGATGTAGGGAAGTGTGATACTTTTCCAATGGTATATCACATGTCAGGTTTTGACCCCAGGTTGTTGAGATCAAGGCTTCATAATTTTAGGACTATTTTCATAGGCTAGTTTGGTGACAATGGTTTAGGGTTTAAAACTTAATGTTGATATGCTAAAAATTAGAAAAAAAAACTTCCATGTTGTATTGGACTTAGAGACCTTTCCAATGGTGCCTCATTTTCCTCATTCCGACATCGTATGACTCAGTTATAGTTGTCACAAATCTATGAATCAGTTGAGGCGAGATGGTCTAACGAGCTTGCATGGTAGAGGTTAAGGTTATTCAAAGCAACACTTAACAACCTCACCTCAAAATTTCATGCCCATTTCATGGAAATACTCATTGAGACCTTTTTGTTGATACTTCGTTTTCCCCGATTGAATATCGTATGGTGATGTGGCATCTTTCACAAATTTGGGCATTTTGTGGGCCCCATTGGAAAATCAGGGTTTAGAGGGTAGATCTTCTTAGCCAAAATTGAGGGCCTAGGTGGCATGATGTTAGAATGTCGATTATGTATTCTCAATGGGCTTGTCATTATGCCTCATGCCTCATGCCAAAATTGAGGGCCTAGGTGGCATGATGTTAGAATGTCAACTATGCCTCATGCCACATTCCAACTCTGTCTCATCCAACCTCAATCTTGATCTCCTTCAGTCAAAGTCAAAGTCAAAGGGTTGACTTTGCATGTACTTCGAGAAAATAATATTAAAAAATTAAATTAAAAAAAAAGAAAAAAGAAAAAAGAAAGAAGAAAAAAAAGGAAGAGCTCATGGGCATGCCACACACCCCCTTCCATGCAAAATTGAAAAAAAGGGGAAAATGCAAAAAAAAATTGAAAATACAAAAGCCTTGCCCTCCCTCTTTCAGGCTTCATTTGATAGGTTGTTGGGGAAGGGGATGGAGCTCTGGTTCAACTCCAAAACTGAGAGATAGAGTATATGGCTTCCATGGGAAATAGAGAGCAAGTACCCTCAATCCATCTCCTCCATATAACCTTCCAAAAATTCATGTATTGGTTCAGAATATGGTTTATGAGTGAGTTAATTGTTGAAGCATATGCATGCACTAGTTGAAAATATGAATGGAGTTGTGTAAGAGATTTTTTTGTGTTTGTTTATTTGCAATTTTGAATCCAAGTCTTGGATTCAAGTGCTAGTCTAGTATTTATTTTTCTAACTTTTATGAAAATGGTGTCGAGTTTTATTATAGAAATTTCCAAAGAGTGCAAGGTAACCAAACCCCATGCCCCCTTAAAGTTTTCTGATTATTAAGTTTTATTTTTGTTCCAAGATTGATAATCAGATTGAGGAAGGGAGGGGGTTTGAACCCACGATCCCCCTCCTTTCCAATATATTAAACTCATAAATCCAAAAGAAGAAGAAATTACACAGATTAGAGAGGGAGGGGGTTGAACCCACGACCCCTCCTCCTTCTCTCCCCTTAGTCGTACACTTTGCAACTCCACGACCCCTCCTTCTCTCCCCTTAGTCGCACGCTTTGCAACTCCTCTCCATAGTAAAACCCTTTCTCCCCCTCCAATTCTCGCCCCCGCTCTCCTCTCCTTAACTCTCTCTCCCTTTCCCCCAATCCCCTCCGCGCTCACACTTCCCTCCCACCTCACTTGGCCTTGGCTCCATCATGGCTCCTTGATTCCCCATCCATTGGTTTACACATAGGTCCATACATTCCGCGGCTTCCATAATCATGAAAACCAAAATTTTACTTTATGAAGATTCGTATGGTGTAGGGGTGGTATGCCAAAGGGTTTTTTAGTTTAAAGAAATTTTATATGTTTTAGTATTTTTTTTTTTTATTATATATTAAAAAATAATAATTTATATGCTATATAAATATTTATTTATATTATATATAATGAAAAATCAAAAAACAAAAAGAAAATTTGTAGCATATATGTAAAAAACCTTAAGTTAATTTTAATTATTTGCCTCAAGAGAGCTTGAACAAAAATTGTCATAACTTCCTCATTCAGGGGCAAATTTTCACCTAGAAATAGCCCAGACGATTGTAGAGAACTATAGAATCCATCTATAGCCATATCATTCACAAATTCAAACTCAAATTTCAGTAGTGACAAGGACCCCAATTTGGCCTAGGAATAAGTGTCGAAAGGAGGCATAATTAGAGGCCTCTAGGGGCAAATTTCATTGAACAAAAGGAAACCCATTTCAACTACAACCATGCATGCTTGTAGAAACCTATAAATTATGATTTCCAAATTCAGGTTTTAAATTTAAAATTTTCCCCAAATCAACCCTCCAACCAACACTTTCCCATGACCTTTATGGGGCCATATCTTGCTCACCCTGAGCCCAATTTGCGCCAAACGCAAGGCATTGGGAAGTTGGTGAATAGAAATTCATAATGAAGAAATACAATTCCAAAATCATGACTGTTAGGTATAAGGGACCAATATTTCAAGTGTTTAGTCTCGATGCCCCTTTTGCTAATTCAAGTTTAGATTGAAGCCATTCTTCACCAATACTTGGGGCAGCCTTATAGGTAGCGAGGGAGGTGTAAACATAGGTTTGAAAAGTGCCCAAATAGTGGGAATTTACTTACTTTCAGTCGCTGATTCCATGATCCCCCATCCTTCAAAGTAGGCCAATTTTCCCCCGAGCCATGGGCCCACACCCATGTGAATTCAACAACCATTGATGGCCATTTGACACCATGAATCCACCTAATTTGTAGCAAAAAACTCATGGCCAACAATCAAAGATGCCATTGGGAGGCACACATCCTAAGGTAAAGTGATGATGTGGCACAAATTTTGTCCTTTTCCTCAAGGACTTTTTGCCAAAAGATTGATTTCCTTGAATGCTTTACTTTTGAATAAAATAACATAATCTAATTTTGAAATCAAATCAAATTGATTTAGTTTTTGAAAAGGACAAAAGCTTTTAGGGTTGGTCCACTTGTCACTTTTACACAAGTAACAAGTGTCATGTGACCTAACCCAATACTCCTATTCTCTCATAAATAAGAGAAAGGCAATTGTAATTTGGAGGACTTGTTGAATATAGTAACTAAGCTTTGCTGATTTCTTAGGGATTCTTAGTAATTGTGCTTACTTGTTCTCTTTTAGTTGTTGGGATTTGAATATTTGTTGATTGAGGGTTGAGGGATAGTTGCATATTCTAGTTATGTTAGCTATCTCCATGAGGGATTGGTTAGCTAGGTATTTCTTACTATTTCCTTGGGTTTGACTTGCTTGTTTTTACTTGATAACAACTCTTGTATATACTTTTTATGTGAATGTTTTGTGCAGATTTCATGAAGGATCCAAACATACAAACCTTAGTTGGTAGTTGAGAGGTCTAGGGGTCACTTAAGATATTCCTCAATTTCTCTTTTCTTTGTTGGTTATCGCTGTTTTGTTCCCATTCTCTTCTTTTTATCTTCTAATGTTTATTTTCTCTTTGTGCTATTGCTACCCTGAATATGTAAATTGGCCATTTCAGTCAATTTTCCCTTCCAGGACAACCTTCTTTTCGACTGTTATACTTGTATATTTAATTAAGTTACCTTTATTTTTGTTCATAAAATACACTAAAAATCATTGTTGACCTGCTAGGATTCTAATCGGTTGCCCATTTTGCTTCACCTAACTGGTAAAGAACCACCTAAAGACTTGTTTGAGGCAGGACAACAAACAAAAACAATGAACAACCATATAAAAATCTTTCCCCATACTCCTAATTTCATTTTCTTTTGAGTTTACTTAATTTTCATAATCCTTCACACACTTCATTGTTAATACAAGATTAATTCTCAAGATGAAATCTTTTTTTTCAAGCATATTTTTTTCATAGAGATCAATATTATTTCCTTTGTAATTATCATTTATTAATTTTTCATTATAAATTTCCATCCCACTAACCAAGGAACCATTTGAAGTTTAATTTGCACACGTTGGCTATGCGACCAACAAACAACTTCAATTTGATTCCTATGGGCTGAGTAGTGTAGTCAATTTCATTATATTTTTTATTCAATTCTATAAGGTCCATGACACCCGAGTTGAAGGCTAAAGGTGCATAACCCTGTGATTGGGTGATGGTTGGGTTTCCTTGCCATCATACCTACTATGGTTAATGTCAAGTTTAATAACGAGGGTGAATCGACATTATTTTATTGTGTATATTTATGCTTATTTCTCTTTTTTAGGTTGCTTCCCCTAAAGGGGCCTTTTACCCCCCCATGCCTAGGGTTAACTAGAGGAGATCATGTCTCATGGCTCACAATGGAGAACATGATCCCACCCATGATTATAATTAACATGTCCACAAATGGCATCCCAACAACCCCCCTCATTCACCTTTACAGCTACAGGTCAACCAAGGCTCATTACATCCAAGTGACCCATAGTATGGGATATGGTAAGCCATTGCCACCATGAGGTATGTTAATCATTCATTCATGCAAAGTGTTGTGCTTAATTTGTTGGGCATGTGGATGGGGATCTTTGGTTGAAGTTGGATAATGTATCATTGGCTTGGGAAATTGTGTCACTTGCCCTATTTCACCTTGGTAGTCAGCTTCTATGCCCTAGTCCTATGTTGTCATTGCCGAGGGAAAAGGGGTACTACTGGGGGGCCCTCACAAGGGTAATGTTCCATTCCCCATCATACTTAACACTTTCCATCCTGGAGCCTCTCATAGTGTACTAAGCTTCAGTAATGGGTCATGGTACATTCTTTCATGAGAAGAGGGGCTAAAGTCCCAGAGGTTGATTGTAGTTGCTAATAAAAGAATAAGAAAATGATGCTAAAGAAAGAAAGGAATGATAGCAAAGGACTAACAAAAGTCAGTCCAAACTTGAGCTCTACCCTTTTATTTCTCACCCTGGTCCCAAATAGAAATGCTATAACTTGAAACCTTATAAACGAGGACTCACAAATATGATTAAGTGGACTAGTAAGATGGATGATAAAGGGGGATTGGAAAAAATAGTGCCCAAGAATGAGGTTACTCAAGATAAAGCGCACCCTCCATAAAGGCACTCATAGAAATGGACTAAATGACACCATAAGCCACGAAGTAAGCCCTGAAACCATATCACTTCCACACTTTCTCTTGAAGGGTTTCTTTATTTCCTGCTTCCCTCGAGACCTATCCTTCTACCCGTCTTCTTTTATTTCATGTCTAGGTGGCACACCTAATAGGGTTGGATGAAGGCCCTCCCATATTTAAACTTGCCAAATCACATGGGGTCCTAGGATGGTGTGATGATGGAAGGGGATACTGAGGTGAAATGTTTACATGGATTATATCTTAAGTTACAACTCACTTTGCATGATTTAAGGACTGATATTTCTTGTGAACCTTAGATAACCTTGTCTTATGCTTTGCTTTTTTTGGATGGCCTTGACATGGTTCTTTGAGGGATGTCCTCGCCTTGTAACCATGACATTGTGCCTTTACTGCAGGACCTTGACACATGCGATGGAGAGTAGTGGGTCATCCAGTGACTCACCACCCTCAGACATCAGCTCTCACATCCTTGGAACCTTGGAAGATGGACATATGGGCTTGGTATGAGCATATTTAGTCATGATGGCACACAAATGGGTTGGAAGCCCATAGGCTAGGTAGATTACCCCAGAGTTCATTTACCCAATGGATCGGGGACGTTGTAGCAACATACGACCATAGACCTTACAAAGATGAGATGCAACTCCCTCCATCCTAGACACAACACTCATATCCTGGAAATTGGGCCTAGTTTGATGATGATGTCATCTACTAGGGTTTGATGGAGCTACGGTTTGGTGGGTTCCTGGGGTATTAAATATGGTTGTCATGATTTTGAGTGAGGAGAGACATAATTTTCACCCACTCCACTCTGGATTGATGCCACATGGCCATTGGAGGCCCCCTCCTTGCCTAAGGAGGCTTGACGTCTCACACCTGTGGCTCATTATGATTTATTTTATGCATTTGATCATTTGAAAAGGTTAAATGAGGGGTCGACCCCACTTATATTTTGTTGTTGACATATTATGTGGACAAATATGCGAGGGTAGCCTCATATAAAAAAAGATAATCCTCACTTTCATTTTATCATGATCATTCCCTCACCATTGTGAGGAGTACTTCTAAATTTTTTTCCCTTTTTGGGATTACTAGTCTTTCTCTCTCATGCGCTATGCTTGGAAATGATCTCTTGTGAAGAGTTGGATGATTTTGGATGGATATTTCTACAATTAGGGTTAAATGCTCTTGGCTTCTTGGATGAAGTAAGTAAATTTCTACAATTAGTATTTATGCTATTGATGTCTATGGTGAAATTGTTATTTTGTTGCAATAAGTCTTGCTTATTGAAACCCTAAGAGAGGAACATAATTGCTTCTTCCTCTAACAAGATCTTATTTATCTAAAATTGGTTAATTATCCTTACTAGGGTTAGAACCCTAAATCCCTAGACAATTCATCTTTGACCTAGTTGAGGCTATAAGAAGGGAGAAACAATATCTAGGGCCCGAAAGCGCTTGCACCATAGAAGTCCTTCTCCTCAAAGTCTAAAGCCTAAGGTCCAAATGTGCTTGCACCTTAGGGTTTAGACTCTACCTCTTGGTTTCAAATAGTTCAACCTTCAATATTGGATGCATTTGAGACTCCCTAGCCCTAGAATGGTAAAGGAACTAATACAAAAGCAACTCTTGTGGTGAAAGTAATTGATAAAATCTCTCTCTCAAATCTCTGAAGTGTTATACTAACTCTAGTAACTCTAACCCTAACAAACTTGCAATATTACTTTTTTTTGTTATAAAAGTTTGCTAAAGACATCTAAAATACACTAAATTGATGCATACACTCATCTAAAGGTGGCTTAATTCACTCAGAAATCACTTCTAACAATTGGATAACATTCTATTGGTTACATGCTTACTTTTCATGGTCAATTGTGGTATTTTTGAGCACTAATTATTGTTGTTGTTACAGATCACTTATTGTTGTCATATAATTGTTTACTTCTGCAAATTTGTAACAACTATTGGAATCTATCTTGTCTAGTGTCTAAAGAGGTTATTTTTTCATACTTTAGATTGGTAATTGTTGTATATATGCTGCAAAATGTTCATGTTCCAGACATGTACAAAAATTGCCTTTAACCTCTTCTCTTTTCGAGACCTAGACCAACAAACCGATGAACAAGATAGGGGGTGGTAGGTGTATATTTTAACCTTGTACAATTAATTACTACAAACATATTCTTAATAAAACAAAAAATATACAATGGCACACACACACATATTACATGTAGATTTTTACCCTGAAAACCCAAACCGGGAAAACCAACAACCTGTTTAGCGCTGCACCTCTAATATTCAATTCATCATATCTATTCATTTTTTACAATACAATATATATAGGATCCCACAGTATCCAAACCCCTAATCTATTGATCTAGCTTAGTCAACAACCCTAATTCTTTAATCGGAATTAGAAAATAATCAAAGAAAAGCTTGTGCCGAAAAACTACAAAAAAACAGACGCAAAAAATGCCCCCTCTAACACCCTCGCCCCCAGTGCGCCTGACACAATGCAGGCACTAGATATAGTCATGCAAAGAATATAAAAAATACCCAACGTTCTCCCACTTGTTGTTTTCTTTGGATACAGGGGGTTACAAGATTTCATAGTTAACAATCCAGGGCATAAATGCCCATAGATCCTCTACACCAAGAGAACTTCTCAGTGCTCATAAATTTTGTTAATGAAACAATGACATTCTCCAAAGTGTCCACCTTCATCAACAACACCTTTTTGTCTTCAACCATGTCTCTCAGAAAGTGATACTGAACATCAATATGATTTTTCTTTGAATGATAAGCCTGGTTCTTCGCCAAGAAGATTGCACTCTGACTGTCACAATCTATTCTTACAACTTGTTGTACCAATCCAATACTCAAACACAATATCTGTAACCATACTGCTTCCTTGCTTGCATGAGGGGATGACATGTATTCAACTTCTGTAGTTGAGAGTGCCACTACAACTTGTCTTTTTCTCATCCAATTGATTGCTCCTCCAAACAGGTTAAACACATACCCACTTGTAGATATTTTGCGATCCATATCTCTAGCCTAGTCTACATCAACAAACCCATGTATGTCCAACACTCTTTCCAATACTGGTCTTCCTTGGTAGCACAATCCATAATTAGTAGTGCCGCACAAATACCTGAAAACCCTATTTATTGTTGTCCAATGCTCCTTTCTTGGTTTTGACATATACCTGCTCAAAACTCTCACTGCATGTGCAATGTCTGATTTATTACAGACCATTGCATACATCAAATTTCCAATCACACTCGCATACAACACATGGGACATGTCCTATTCCTCTTCCCATGTCTTGGGACACTGATCCACATATAACTTTACACCTACATGAATAAGAACTTTGATTGGTTTACATTCCTGCATATTAAACCTATGCAGTATTGTCTTGACATATTTCCTATGATTTAACCAGATTTTCCTGATTTCCCAATCTCTTTTAATTTCCATGCCAAAAATGAAATTTGTAGCACCAATATCCTTGATGTCAAATTTAGAGGACAACTAAGTTTTCACATCCTGGATAATATCCTTGTCGTTTCCTATCGACAACATATCATCCACATATAAGAACAAATAAATAATATGGTCACCGATTAATTTGAAATACACATAGAGATCCGCTTTGCTCTTTGTGAAGCCAATTCCCAACATAGAAGTATCAAAATTTTGATACCACATCCTTGGTGATAGTTTTAACCCATACAAGGACTTTTTCAACTTGCATACCAACTCTTTCTTTCCCTTTACAACAAAGCCCTCTGGATGCTTCGTGTAGATTTATTCTTCTAGATCCCCATGTAGGAATGTTGTCTTCACATCCATTTGTTCTACTTCAAAATCAAATGCAACAACAACAGATAAAACAAATCTAATTGCAGTTAACTTGGAAATAGGAGAAAAAATCTCACCAAAATCAATTGCCTCTACCCGAGAATAACCTTTTGCTACTAACTGAGTTTTGTATTTCTCCACTTTGTCTTCTTCCTTCAACTTCTTCTTAAACACCCATTTCCAATGGGATTTCTTCCAGTCAACAAATCCACTAGATCACAAGCCTCATTCTTATCCAATGCTACCATTTCTTCAACCATGGCCTTTTTCCTGAGTTTTCCATCCTCTAAATTCACTGCCTCCCTAACAGTGCTAGGATCATCATCAGTAATAGACAAAGCAAAATTTGAATGGAAATTGGCTGGAGTATACCTTTTCAGTTGCCTTCTTTCCTAAACCGATATCCTCAATACTGGAGTATGAGGATCTTCTTCTTCTAATTATTGTTCTTATGTAGAGTGTAATTCATCATCCTTTAATTCAAACTCTATTTTCTTTGGTTCTTCCTTCCTTGATAGGACTTCCTATTTGACAACATCTTTGATTTCTCTAAATACCACATCTCGGCTATAAACTACCTTCTTAGTTTCTAGGTTCAAAATATTATACCCTTTCAAACCATCTTTATAACCAATAAAGATACACTTTTCATCCTTTTAATCTAGCTTACTCCTGTTTTCCTTTGGAACATGAACATAGGCCTCATAGCCAAATACCCTGAGATGTGTCAGAGATGGTTTATTACCAGTCCATACCTTGTGTGGAGTCTTGTCATCCAGTGATGATGAGGGTGATTGATTGACCAGGTAACATGCAGTACCCACTGCCTCTACCTAGACTTCCCGTCCTAACCCAACACCACTAAGCATACACCTTGGTTTTTCCATCAACCTCCTGTTCATCCTTTCTACAACTCCATTCTACTGAGGTGTATATGGAGTAGTATTTTTCCTTTTTATACTGCACTTCTTATAGAATTATTCGATTCATTTTCATTTAACTCTCCACCATTATCCATCCTTAGTGCCTTAATTATTTTCTCTTTCTGATTCTCCACAAGAGCCTTAAACTCTTTAAACCTGTCAAAGACTTCATTTTTCTTCTTGAGGAAATATATCCATGTATTCCTCGAGAAGTCATCTATACATGAGATATAGTACACAAATTTTCCCAGTGATGGAACCGACATAGGTCCAAACACATCACTGTGTGCCAACTGTAAAATTTCCTCTGCCCTCGTTGCACCAGAGGGGAATCTTACCCGATTATGCTTCCCATATACACAATGTTCACAAAAATCAAAATCTAGAGAGCAGTTAGACATACCTTCAACTATACCTTTACCATGTAGTAGTCGAAGGCCCTTCTCTCTAATATGCCCTAGTCTTTGATGCCACAACATAGTATTTTCTCTAGAGATTGTAGGAGTTTTTTCTTCTTCAGCTCCAATCTCAGTAATAATGGAACTATTGCACCCATCAATAATAGTGCTTCCTTACAACTTTTATAGAGTTCCAATCCAAACTCCTTTCAACAACACCATTGCTCCTCGAACCATCCTGCATGTTTCTTTTTCAAAGACTATTTTTATCCCTACATCATCCATTTTTCATAAAGAAATCAAATTTCTGGCTAGATATGGGATGTGCAAAAAATCAAGGAGTATTCTAATCCTTCCATCTATGAGCTTCAACTTGAATTTTCCTTGTCCTATGATTTTTATCGTCGACTCATCACCTAGGAAAACATCACCTCCATCATACCTTTCATATTCAGAGAAACACTCCCTATGAGGAGTCATATGAAAGGATGTGCTTAAGTCAACCAACCATGCCTCATGTTTTGCATGTGTTCTTGAAGAATCCAAGTACACATCCCCTCCTTATTCCTTGGAGGTTTTTTCCTCAATAGAAGGAGCATCTTTAAATCTCTTCCCTCTCTCAACACTTTTGGATCTACATTACTTCTTGTAGTTGCCTTCTTTTCCACATCTCCAGCATACCTTTACAAAATTTCCAAGAGATTTAGATCTCCCACTTGATGAATTAAATCTATTTCTTTCCCGGGATCATACTCTTGCAAATAATGCATCTGCGCTCTGTCCTTCCATGTTCTTCCGCCTCATCTCCTTCGACAACAATGATGAGACCATTGTTGGGTATGTGTTATATTCTTTGCATGACTAGATCTATTGTCTGCATTGCACTATGTGCACGGGGGGTCACAAGGGGGTAGAAGCCCCCTGCGTGGGGGTTCGAGGGCAGAAGATTCTCCAAATTGTTTTTGGAACTCTTTTGCATCTGTTTTTTGTGTTTTTTCAGCACATGGTTTTCACCAATGGTTTTCTAATTCCAGTTAAGGAATTATGGTTGTTGACTAATCCGGGTCAATGTATTAGGGGTTTTGGATGCCACGAGATCCTATATATTGTGTTGTATTGTAAACAATGAAGAGATGGTGAATATAATATTAGAGGTGGGACTCTAGAAAGGTTGTTGGTTTTCCTAGTATGGGTTTCTAGGGTAAAAATCTATGTGTAATGTGTGTGTGCATGTGTGTGTGCCATTGTATCTTTTCTATTTTTTATTGAGAATTTGTTTGCAGTAAATAATTGTACAAGGTTAAAATTTAAATTTGGCATTGGAGCAATTATTGGCTTAAGGGGGATGCCTTTGTGGTCAGGGGTTTGGCTCAGGTCTGTGATAAGCCTTGTTACAGTGGAAGATCTCCGATATTGATTCTTCAGGTGAACATAAATGGCGAGTAGTTTGAAAATAAAGACCGTGAAATTTAATGGGAAAAGTCTTGAGCCGTGGAAGCTCAATATGGAATATCTATTGGTAGAAAAAGATCGGTGGATCACGATGGATCCATGCACTACATCTACAATAACGTCAACAAAAGATTGGAAAAAGATGGATCAGAAGGCAACGAGCATGATCCAGTTGTGTCTCTTAGATTCAATATTACTGAATGTGTCAAGAGCAGTTATATCCAAGGCATTAAGAGATAAGTTGAGGACATTGTATCATTCTAAGTCCCTGGTAAACAAATTTTTCTTGTGGAAGAAGTTGTATAACTTAAGGATGAAATATGGAGACTCGGTTACAGAGCATATGAACGCCTTTGATATAGTGGTAAGTCAATTATTATCTGTTGATATTAATATTTCTGATGAAGACAAATGTATCATTTAATTGTGCACTTTACTTGACTCATGGGATACTTTGGTTTTGGCCATAAGTAGTAATACAACTACTTTAATTTTTGATGATGTGGTCTCATCCATGTTGTCGGAGGAGATGAGGCAGAAGAACATGGAAGGATAGAGCACAAAAGCATTATTTGCAAGAGGGAACTCCCATGAAAGAAATAGATCTAATTATTCAAGTGGGAGATCTAAATCTAAGGGCAGATCTGAATCTTCCATAAATTTTGTAAAGGTATGTTGGAAATGTGGAAAAGAGGGGCACTACAAGAAGCAATGTAGATACAAAAGTGTTGAGAGAGGGAAGGGATCTGAATATGCTCCATCTAAAGAAGAAAAAACCTCCTCGAAAGAAGGAGAGGATGTGTACTTTCCTTCTTCAAGAACACATGTATATCATGAGGCATGGCTAGTTGATTCAGGTGCATCCTTTCATATGACTCCTCATAGAAAGTGGTTCTACGAATATGAAAGGTATGATGGAGGTCATATTTTCCTAGGTGATGATTCAAAAATCAAAATCATAGGATGAGGAGAAGTTAAGTTGAAGCTCATGGATGGAAGGATTAGAACACTCATTGGTCTTTTTCACATCCCAGGTTTGGCCAAAAATTTGATTTCTGTAAGAAAAATGGATGAATCAGGGGTAAAAACAGTGTTCGAGAAAGAAACCTGTAGGATGGTTCAAGGAGCAATGGTGTTGCTAAAGGGAGTTCAGTTTGGAACTCTGTATAAGTTGTAGGGAAACACTATTGGTGATGGGTGTAATGGTACCATTGTTCCTCAGATTGGAGTTGAAGAAGAAAAAAACTCCTACAGTCTCTAGAGAAAAGACTATGTTGTGGCATCAAATACTGGGGCATATTGGAGAGAAGGGCCTTCGAGTACTACATGGTAAAGGTATGGTTGAAGGTATTTCTAATTTCTCTCTAGATTTTTATTTCTACAAACATTGTGTATATGGGAAGTTGAATCAAGTAAGATTCCCCTTTGGTGCAACGAGGGCATAAGGTATTTTACACTTGGTGCACAATGGTGTGTTTGGACCCATGTCGGTTCCATCACTAGGAAAATCTGTGTACTATATCTCATTTATATATGAATTCTCTAGGAATACATGGATATATTTCCTCAGGRAAAAATTTGAAGTCTTTGACATGTTTAAAGAGTTTAAGGTTCTTATGGAGAATCAAAGAGAGAAAAGAATTAAGGTGTTGAGGACAGATAATGGTGGAGAGTTCTGCGGAAATGAATTCRAAGAATTGTGTAAGAAGTGTAGTATACCAAGGTAGAATACTGCTCCATATACAACTCAAAAAAATAGAGTTGCAGAAAGGATGAATATGATGCTGATGGAAAAAGAAAGGTGCATGTTCAATGGTGTCGAGTTAGGAAAAGAATTTTGGGCAGAGGCAGTGGGTACTGCATGTTACCTGGTCAATTGATTACCCTCATCAACGTTGGATGACAAAACTCCACATTAGGTATGGATTGGTAAGAAATCCTCTCTCACACGTCTCAGGGTATTAGGCTGTGAGGCCTATGTTCGTGTTCCAAAGGAAAATAAGAGTAAGCTAGATAAAAAGGATGAAAAGTGTATATTTATTGGTTATAAAAATGGTCTGAAATGTTATAAGCTTTAGAACCCAGAAACTAAGATGGTAGAGTATAGTCGTGATGTGGTATTTAGAGAAATCAAATATGTTGTCAAATGGGAAGTCTTACCAAAGGAGGAAGAACTAGAGAAAATAGAGTTTGAATTGAAGGATAATGAATTCGACTCTACACAAGAACAATAATAATAAGAATCAGATCCTCATACTTCAATATTGAGGAGATCGGTTTAGTAAATAAGGAAACTAGAAAGGTATAATCCACTTGATTTCCATTCAAATTTTGCTTTGTCTATTACTGATGATGATCCTAGAACTATTAGGGAGGTAATGGATTCAGAGGATGGAAAACTATGGAAAAAGGCCACGATTGAAGAAATGACAACAATGGACAAGAATGAGGCTTGGGATCTAGTGGAGTTTCCAACTTGAAGAAAGCCCATTGGCAACAAATTAGTGTTTAAGAAGAAGTTGAATGCAGAAGGTAAAGTGGAGAAATACAAAGCTCCATTAGTAGAAAAGGGTTATTCCCAGGTAGAGGGAATTGACTTTGGTGATATTTTTTCTCCTGTTTCCAAGTTAATTTCAATTAGATTTATTTTATTTGTTGTTGTTGTGTTTGATTTTGAAATAGAACAGATGTATTTGAAGACACCATTCCTACATGGGGATCTCGAAGAAGAAATCTACATGAAGCAGTCAGAAGGATTCACTGTGAAGGGAAAGAAAGAGCTGGTATGCAGACTGAGAAATTCCATGTATGGGTTAAAGCAATGACCAAGGATGTGGTATAAAAAATTTGATACTTATATGCTGGGACTTGGCTTCACAAAGAGAAAAGTGAATCACTGTTTGTATTTCAAGTTAATCGATGATCATCTTATTTAATTGGTCTTGTATTTGGATGATAAGTTGTTGATAGGAAACAACAAGGAGATTATCCAGGATGTGAAAACTCAGTTGTCCTCTAAATTTGACATGAAGGATCTTGGTGTTGCAAATTTCATTTTGGGCATGGAAATTAAAAGAGACCGAGAAAAAAAAAACTATGGTTAAATCAGGGGAAATATGTCAAGACGATATTGCAAAGGTTTAATATGCAAGAATGCAAACAAGTCAGGGTTCCTATTCCTATAGGTGTAAAGTTATCTACGGATCAATGTTCCAAGACACAAGAAGAGGAAGATGACATGTTCCGTTTTCCGTATTCTAGTGTGGTTGGAAGTTTGATGTATGCAGTTATATGTACTAGACCATACATTGCACATGTAGTGGTAGTTTTGAGTAGGTATATGTCAAAATCATAACATGAGCATTTGACAACAATAAACATGGTTTTCAAGTATTTGCGTGGCACTACCAGTTACGGATTGTGCTACCAAGGAAGACTAGGATTGGATAGAGTGTTGGACATACATGGATTTTTTTATGCATAATGGGCTGGTGATATGGATCATAGAATATCTACAAGAAGGTATGTGTTTAACCTTTTTTTGGGAGCAATCAATTGGATGAACAAAAGACAGTCTGTAGTGGCACTCTCAACTACATAAGCTAAATACATGGCAACCACTCATGCAAGAAAGGACGTGATATGGTTACAAATATCGTGTTTAGGTATTGTGTTGGTACAACAAGCTATAAGGATATATTGTGTCAGTTAGAGTACAATCTTCCTGGAAAAGAACCTGGCTTATCATTCAAAGACAAAGCATATTAATGTTCAATAAGATTTTTTTGAGAGACACGGTGTAAGAAAATAAAGTGTTGTTGATGAAGGTGGACACTTTGAAGAATGTTGCAGATTCATAAACAATATCTATGATCACTGAGAGGTTGTCTTGGTGTAGAGGATCTATGGGCATTAATGCCTTGGATTGTTGACTATGTAACCCTGTAATCTCGTGTATGCAAATAAAATAACAAGTGAGAGAATGTTGGGTATGTGTTATATTCTTTGCATGACTATATCTAGTGTTTGCGTTGTGTCGGGATCCTGGRGGGTTCTCTCCCCTGTGCGGGGGTTTGGGGGCAGTGCCCTCCATTTTTTGTTTGGCATTTTTTTTGTGTTCGTTTTTGGTGGTTTTTCGACACATGGATTTTGTTGATGGTTTTCTAATTCTGGTTAAGGAACTAGGGTTGTTGACTAATATGGGTCAATGGATTAGGGGTTTTGGATGTCACAAGATCCTATATATTGTATTGTATTATAAAAAATGAAGAGATGATGAATAAAATATTAGAGGTGTGGCTCTAAACAGGTTTCTAGTTTTCTCGGTTTGGGTTTCCAGGGTAAAAATCTCTTTGTAATGTGTGTGTGTGTGTTCCATTGCATCTTTTTATTATTATTGAGAATCTATTTGCAGTAAATTATTGTACAAGGTTAAATATACAACCACATCATCAAAACTTAAAGTAGTTGTATTACTACCTATGGCCACAACTAGACTATCCCATGAGTTTGGTAAAGAGTACAATAAACTGATACATTTGTCTTCATCATAAATTTTAATATCAACAGATAATAGATGATTTACCATAGTATTGAATGCATTTAGATGCTCTGTCACTGAGTCTCAATCTTTCATCCTTAGATTATAATGCTTCTTTCACATGAACAATTTATTTACCACGGTCTTAGACTGATACAAAGTCCCAACTTATCCCATAATGCCTTGGTTGTAGCTTCCCTTGACACATTCAATAATACTGAATCTGAGAGACACAACCAGATTGTGCTCTTTGCATTTCGATCCAACTTTTTCCAGTCTTCCGTAGACACTCTTGTAGGTGCAGTACCTAGATCCACTACGATCCAATGATCTTTGTATACCAATAGATCTTCCATCTTAAGCTTCCACAACTCAAAAATTTACCCATTAAACTTTTCGATCTCTATTTTCGAACTGCTCGCCATTTATTTTCACCTGAAGAATCAATACGGTAGATCTCCCACGGTAACAAGGMTTATCATAGACCCGAGCCAAACCCTTAGCCACAAAGGCATCCCCCTAAAGACAAAAATAKATCTGATACCAAATGTAGATTTTAACCTTGTACAATTAATTACTGCAAATATGTTCTTAATAAAAACAAAAAATATACAATGGCACACACACACATTACACATAGATTTTTACCTTGAAAACCCAAACCGGGAAAACCAAAAACCTGTTTAGAGTCCCACCTCTAATCTTTTATGCATCATATCTCTTCATTGTTTACAATACAATATATGATCCCGCAGATTCCAAACCCCTAATCCATTGACCCAAATTAGTTAACAACCCTAATTACTTAACTAGAATTAGAAAACCATTGGCAAAAACCATGTGTCGAAAAATCACCCAAAATGGATGCAAAAGACACCCCCTCTAACCCCTGGCATGTGCCTGGTGCAACACAAACAATAGATCTAGTCGTGCAAAGAATATAACACATACCCAACAATAGGCTTGGCTACCAAACTTGCTATTTGATCCCTTGAGGTCACTATGGAAGCATCCCTTATGGTGGACCTCTTCCATCACTAAAATGAGGGAAGATCCTATTAAGGTGATCGTGGTAGTTTATTCAATTGTTATGCAATATTTTGGGGTCTTGTGGTGGGCTTTCCACAAGTACAAAT
>JASDQU010105938.1:197618-212885 GCA_032191745.1 Picea mariana | reverse complement strand
CTATTGGAAACCCCGAACGCCGAAACCCCGATCCTCCGGATCCATGCCACCTGTCCCTCCGACGATCGACGGCTCCCCCGGAATCGGGAACTCGCTATTCGCGATTTCGACGTGCATGCAACTCTTGCACTCGCCAACCCCGATATGTCTAAATGTGATGGCAAATGAGATTCTACTTGCGCTTGAAGGTTAACTCTTTCTCAAGAGTTCAAGTCATCGATTCTCTTCCTCTTGAAGAGTTCTCCTGCTCCGAAGCTTCTCCCGTTCGGGCTTCTCCTGGGTCTGTTCCACAATACTTGTAAGGAACTCTCCCTCCTGAGCTTGGTCCTTCTTCTCCTCTAGAGACTCTGTACCAACTGCCCACGCTCGGACTCCAACAATCCTTGAAGTGTTGGGTTCTTCCGAACTATATGCATTCACGATCACAATAGCCCCACGCCTTCTTTTCTCTCAGGCTTACTACTGAGACCTCACTGCGACCTGCACTTCACCTGCACGGCTCGAATAACTCAACACAACTCTGGTCGACGAGAATAAGAACTTCACTGTTGAACCTCCTCAACGCACTCTATGCGGAGTAATTCGACTGCACTCTATGCAGGATTCTCCTGGTTCGAACAGTGAAACAATTGGAACTTATTCCCTCATTCTCTCAGGTTTCAAACCTGATATGCAATCACATACGCAGCATATAGAAGATAAGCATATAAAGAAGCAAATATGCAACAGCATAATATCAACAACACACAGAGATCAAACACATCCATGAAATTGAATCAAAGCTTTCCTATTAATTCAATGTCTGTACATGGAGTTTCTTCACAACTCTCTGCTATGTTCTCTATGGCTCCTCTATGCTAATGCTGAATGAATAATTTAGCAATTATACAAGGAGGGTGCCTATATTCGTTTTCCCTCCTGGAAGTGAAACTGTCTAATCTACAGCTAACCCTATCTACCAGCATTTAAAACTATTTAATGCCTTCTTATCTACATTACAATACAAGTGTGTTGCATATGAATGCTTTCATTCAAACGACGACGCAACGATCTTTTCAAAGTAATTCAAAAATGTATGTGTTGGCGCTGTCCAACTGTTCTTCTCTTTATCCCCGCGCTGGCTCGCTTGAGGAAGTCGTAGATGCTCCTGCATCAGATATCATAATAATAACTTCAATAAAAATTCTTTTGTTTCAAACCCATTTAATACAGAAATTAGATTTCATANAATGCCTTCTTATCTACATTACAATACAAGTGTGTTGCATATGAATGCTTTCATTCAAACGACGACGCAACGATCTTTTCAAAGTAATTCAAAAATGTATGTGTTGGCGCTGTCCAACTGTTCTTCTCTTTATCCCCGCGCTGGCTCGCTTGAGGAAGTCGTAGATGCCCCTGCATCAGATATCATAATAATAACTTCAATAAAAATTATTTTGTTTCAAACCCATTTAATACAGAAATTAGATTTCATAAGTATGAGATTCTTCTCATGATGTTTGTCTCTTGAATGTGGTAGTACCCAACAATATGTACTTTCAATCAATATGAAATTATGGAATTACACCCATTTCCATATCCAAGACCATTATACCTACAATATGAACTTTCAATCAACCAAACAACTATAAGTATTCATGCATATAATCCTTTCGTTTCAACATTTACAGTTAGATCAACTCAAAGATAAGTTGACAACTAAGTTATATGAAAAAAAAACTTGCAAAGGAGGCATAATGGTGTTTCAATTCAAAATTTAAGGATGATGGGTTGTTGCAGAATGCAACACCTTGACTTTTGTGGGTAGTCTTGTGCCCAAAACTTGTGTCCATACTCACCATATAACTCAAGTTAAGAAACAGAAACAAAAATGAAAATACTTCATGATCAAGTTAAGAAACAGATACATGATAGTAATCAGAAGTATAAGGACAGAGTTGATCAAAGAAGAAGGGAGGTTCAATTTGAAGTGGGAGATGAAGTTTTAGCTCATTTGAGAAAGGAGAGGTTTCCAAGAGGAACATATAATAAGTTGAAGATGAAAAAGATAGGACCATGCAAGATTCTTAGAAAATTTGCATCAAATGCTTATGAGATCGAGTTGCTAGACAATGTTGGGATATCACTGATATTCAACATTCCAGATTTGTATCCTTATAACAGATATGACGCGGGAGAATTAGATGATTAGGAAGATATTTATTGGGAAGAACAGATGCCCACAGTAGAAAAACCTCAGATGGAGAAAATATTGGAACAGGGAGTTGGAAGGAAAACCAGAAGAAAGATGCACCTTGCATATTTGGTAAAGTGGAAGGATCACCCTGTGGAAGATTCAAGTTGGGTAACTGAACCTGATATTTTGAAGCATGGTAAAACAGTGCAAGAGCTCATGGAAAGGATTCCATGACTATTTTGGCAAGAGGATTATGATGCAAGAGCATCGCTATCAAATCAAACAAAAGTGGGCGTGGAAGCAAAGTCGACACTTCAACACATTGAAAGAGCCAAACCGACTCTTAACTAGTGTGGTAGCGGTGTGGAGATATTTTTGAATCTCTCATTAATTAATTAGTTGTATGTAAATTCGGGCCACCGTTTTGAATTGATAGTTTATTGTAAATCCTTACACGACTGTAATATATTACAGGTGTAGGATATTAGCCCGTATGAGTCATTAGGTTGCATTAATTAAGCTGAGTAGGGAACCGTTGGAGTAAAAGGTGAAAGAATTTAGATAGGAGGAAGAACAGTGAGGAAGCTCTCGGTCCTTAGATAAGTATTCTAATTGTAATGACTATAAGAGATAGAGGTGTAATCATGTTTTTTTGGAATGAATAGAACAGAGGAAGTTGATCCAATTGTATAGTGTTGATACTCTTTACAAGTTTACTGTTGTTATGAATTTTGTGGATGTATGATGTTCATGGTGAATAGATGAATTTATGAAGAATTGAATAATTTTCAATTGTTTCTCTTCTGTAAGTTATGCAAGGAGTGCATATTGAACGCAAGGAGTGTGTGCAAGAGAGTCTTATTTGACTCGAATTTCAGAACAGATAGCATGGAACTTTTGTATGCAAAGTGTGCATATTAAGTGAAAGGAATGTGTAGGCGAAGTCTTTGACTTGGAGAAATAAATCAGGTTTTTCTTGCAATAAAGTGCAGAGGTCGATTGCAAGGAGTGCACATGACTAGAAATCGACTAAGTGTCGAAGAAATATTTCAGAAGAAGAATTTGTGAAGGTTGGGCAAGGTTAAGGGTGAAGATCTATCCAAGAGGAGCTGAATTATTTCAGACCGTTGGATTTAGGAAAA
This sequence comes from Picea mariana, assembly GCA_032191745.1. Lineage (NCBI taxonomy): Eukaryota > Viridiplantae > Streptophyta > Pinopsida > Pinales > Pinaceae > Picea > Picea mariana. The sequence continues at coordinate 209,564 of JASDQU010105938.1, read as the reverse complement.
GTGCACGAACTTTAAACTCTGTGTATACATTGGAGGAGAGATCGTCGAAGTTCCGAAGGAGACAAGGGTCGTTGATTTAAGGAGAACATGTGTCAACATATTGGGAGCTCCGGGTAAATTGCAATTGGGTTTCAATTGAGAATTGATATTGTCGAAACCCAAAGACCCGAAGGAGATCTGAGCCATCTAATCCAGAAGGATACGTGGCGATAGATTATGAACTCTGGAGAAATCACTTCGAGATTTTTAGATTGAGACTTGAAACTCCCAAAGCCTGGAGGGTTGGAGGGCCGAAATAAATGTTGATCGTTGGATAGTCCGAAATAAATTATAGTTGTCCGATTCAGGAGGACACGTGGAAAGAATCTGTGCATTTTGGAGGAAATCAAAGGTTGAAAGTCGAAACTCACGAAGTCCGAACCACGAAATAAATCATAGTCGTTGATTTAGAAGGGTTAAATCTGATCCATAGATTTGGAAAGGAAATATCTGAGCCATCCATTCAAAAGCACCGTCGAGATTATGATATCGACAATTATGAAGGATAGTAGGGATGGAAAGTGCTCGGTATTTAAAAACTTGAGAGTGGGCCGCAATAGAAACCGTGGTATTGCAAATTGGATGCGTGGCGTTTGGTGATGAATTGCGGGGAGAAAAGTGGATTGATCCCAAACCACTTTCGATTGCGCCCGCAATTGTGTGTGGACATAACCTGAGGTCATATACGGGAAGGAGCTAACAGAGGAGGAGCTAGCACCTGAACACTAATCATCTGGTATTGTGAAGGGAGAGATCGCGAGTGTCATAGAACTTGCACCGAAAGACTGAAGAGACATGTGGTTATTTACAAGCGAGACCATTAAGCTTTCAGATAGCTAATTCAGCTCCGAGAATTGAATATCCTTGATCGGGAGGTTGCGTAACCCAAGGAGAAGGGGGTTGGCATCACCCCACTGCATTTCATTGTTGACAGCGGGAGTCAAAAGAACCTAATATCAGTTGAGGCTTCCAATAGATTGAATCTTCCAATGATGCCACACCCCCAACCATAAACCATCAGATGGTTGAGACGGGGACAAGACATTTGTGTTAGCCAACAATGTTGTTTTTCCTATGTCATCAAGCCCTTCAAGGATGAGGTAGTGTGTGATGTTTCCCCACTCGAAGTCTATGATGTTCTTTTAGGATAACCATATACGTGGAAACATCATGCTATCTATGAGTCTCAGCCCTGTAGTGTCATTGTTACTATAGGTGGTCATCTCTACAAAGTACAAGAGGTAGCTCCGACTACTGCCACTTCATTGATCTCATAAAGACAATGCCACAAAGTAATCTCTCAGACCACAAAGTTTTCCCTCTTCACGATCTAGTCATACGGTGAACAGGAGGTCACTGTGACCACTACAACTTTGGCCCAAGATGTTTCTATCCTGCAGAAGCAGGTCAATGAGATTGTAGACGAGCACGAAGAGAATGAGAGTCTTCCACAAGTTCAACATATCTCTATTGGCCACAACCCCTTCCAGGTGTGCTTGGGGTTCCAACCATTAACCCCCATTGATATAGTTATTCTTGTTGCATCTTCACCGACAAAGTCCTCCCACACTCGGACCAAGGCAGAATGTGCATCCAGATTTGTTGAACGAATCCAACACCTCCAACAGGTTCATGACATCCTTCCATAGAAAAAATACAAGCAAGACATCTACTTCAACAAGGCAAGCGACTCGCCAAGGTTCAGATTCAGTAGAAGTTTCCCCATCTCCAGAGTGAGCTTGAAGAAATGAGGACCATTACTTCCTAAGGGGGGAGGAATGATCTAGGTGGATCTCGGTGGCCAACCACATCTTCCACTGAATCAACATTTCCAGTCTATGGTTTTGATAAACCATGATATTCACCCCTTTGATAGGGAATGGAATGTAATACCATCTTCATTTGTTAATTATAGACATCATGTAATGATCTTCTGTACATGCCTACAACATAACGTTGATGCACCAGATCCCATTAGAACTCCGCAGTTAAGCACACTTGGGCTAGAGTAGTACTGGATGGGTGACCACCCGGTAAGTCCTAGTATTTTACATGCCTATGGCATTTTATAAACTTAGATTAATTTACCCCACATGCATCATGGGAATTGTTCTCCTCTCACTCTCTTATATATAATTGAGCTGAAGGAGGCCCTTTAGGAAGGCAATGGAGTGTGATGTAAATATTCTTGTTAATGAAGCGTAGCCAACATCTCTTTATTTTTAGAGATAAGCTACCCCATTTTTCCAGTTTCTGTTCTAGAGTGTTTTTTTATCTTATTCAGTAATAAAAGTTGGGTTTCATTGTATTTATGTGTATTTCATTGTTATATCTCAATTATATTTCTTCTTTCATGTCATTCTCAAAATAATCTGGATCATGGCATGGAAATGGCATGGCATGGCATGGCCTAGAAATACATGGCAATGGCATGGCATGAAAAGGTTTGACAATGACGTGGAAATGGAAATGGCATATCATGGAATGACTTGGCAAGGAATGACAATGGCATGGCATCAACAAGTTTGTGGGTTTGGGTTTGGGTTTGGGAGGGTCCTTTGTCTCCTTATGTGCTCTAACCCAAAAATTGGGCAGGAATGTGCAATAAACTCACATAGATGGTGAAGGGAAAAGAATAAGGGTTTCAAGTGTCCCTGGAGGAATATATCATTGCTTTCTATGGTGTGTCATGAAATTAACCTCAAAACCTTTATTTGTAGGTAGAAAATGATACCCATTCTAAGATCTAGTTTCCATGTGAACTCTCTCGTTCTATTGATCAAAATCAATAAGTTTAGTGGACATCATGGAAGATTGAATAAATTTTATTAATAATTGATGGGTTTAACAAAATTTACATATACCCACTACACAATCTAAACAAACATGTGCATTAATGAGTCATTGACTAGTCTTTGTGGAATTTATGAAGGGTTACACATAAATCAAATGATTTTATATATGTCATGCATAGAAAGAGGGGAATAATGTGTGTGCCCTAGAAAATAACATTGAGTTGAAATTGTTAAGTGATTTACAATTATGTAGAAGATAAATGAGAAAAATTATTTCTATAATAAATTATTGTAATATGTCATTTTTTAGGTCACAATATTTTCAAGTGACCACTATTTGAGTGTGGATTGTCATTGGATTTAGATGGAGATAATTCAAGAGGTAGTCCATATAGTTGGTTGTGAGTTAGAATATGGATATCCACAACATTCATGCAAATAATTCAGAATGAATGATCTATCGATGATGTAGAGATACATGGTTGATTAACAAATAATGTTACTTGAGAACCATTAATTGCTTATGGATTTAGCACTTATCAATCTTTTCCACCATGAGTTATTCATTAATGCTTAATGTAAATATTTATAATCACTTTAGAAACAAATCAAGGGATTAATACACATAAAATTCATACATTTTGGAATTCAAACACTTTGAAATTCATATATTCATCAACATCAAATGTATAAACAATGAGATTCATAAAAAACGTTCCATGATATATATATATATACACTCAACATCATTTAAATTGTACATTTTTTACAAAATGGAAACTCGTGTCGAGTATACAAAACGACAACAAGTGCCATAACATAAAAAAAACGTCTATATCATGGCCTAGACACAAAATGACAGTAGTTGGTCAATCATTGACCATTTCCACCCTTGCCACCCTCAAGAGCATCCTGGAATTCTATATTTCTTCTCTTGCTTGAGGATGCACCTCGAGAGGTTCTAGGCCTGTGTGTGCTTCGACACTCTAGAGACTGCACTAATAATAAATAATGTTATAAGTTTTTTCATCAATGAATTAATAGACATAAAAATTGATACTTTGTAATTTAACTTTAGACATCTCACCGCATATGAAATTGTCAATCGTGAGGGTGTTACCCTCCTTCGCGACCCCAATCTCTCCGCAATTCCACCTTGCATCAATTACAAGGATCAAGTCAAGAAAATTAAACAAATATGTGTTAAAACAAATTCATGAAACATAAAAAAGTATCATCAATGCATAACTCACCGTGAATATCTCACGTATCAATGGAGATTCACTGGTAGATGGAGCACTAGGTTGTACAACCTGCTCCGAGACAACCTCTATTGTGGCAATCTCTATCGATGGGGCCGAAAGTGGTGGTGGGGGTGGGTTGCATACAAGTGGGATGCAATGGACCCTCACGGGTTGTACAAGTGATTCCAACACCCTAGGTCTGGAGAAAGGTAACCCATAACCAACACCCAGGTGCCCAATGGGTGCAATACTACTATACCTAGCAAATACATTGGTGGCCTACATACATATGAATAAAATTGAACTATTAGTACCAACTAGTAAAATTAACTTTACACATGATACTTGTGACGTTGGTGACTTGTACACAAACAATTTGAGAATTATACTATATTTAACTTTACACATGATACATGTGATGTTGGTGACTTGTCCATCCCAGATGGACAACCCCCAACATCGCCTAGTGCCAAATCCTATAGAAACACGATAACATATTAAAAAATTGAGGATGTCATAAAATAAATAAACGACTATGTTGAATCTATCAAATGTGATACATACATGTGTGTACGGTGCACCCAATGAACACGTTGTCTCTACTGTTGCATCAGTGGTGGGGCTAGGCATTAATGCATCCATAGGTGTAGAGGGTCTACTGTTAGGACACAACAACTACAAAACAACATACAATCAAATATCTATATAAATACACAAAATAAAAAATAAATATATAACGATGAAGAACATAGAGAGGGTTAAAATACTAACCTCCTCCATGAAGCTATGTTATCCACTGGGCTCTATAGGCACATAACATGTCTTCCTGCAACTCGAGCATCTATGAGGTTCAAATGGATAGCTACTATGTCCATGTGCCCTCTCCTCACTATACTCTCATATGCATGTTGACACTCCAACCCCTCTATCAATGTCACTGGCAGGCATCTCCTACCGAGATTGTGAAACAAAGATACTGTGTTGCACTAGACTACAAGTCAATGATGAGATGACTAGTTGTACCTGTTGCAAGTTCTCTGCAACATGAGGATGTTGGGTAGGGGAGTCAGGCCTTCTCTTGGGGGGACGAGGACCTAACATGGGATTGTGCCTGACATGCTCTCAGTCCTATGCGGACCCTTGACCCACCCCATGGAAGTCACCAATGTCAAAGTAGTTGACATGCTTACCCATAATAAACTCAGCCCATAATTTCCTCAGAAAATATAAGGGCATCTCCCTATTATTGCAGGAAGATTTATCAAAAACCATATACCACCTATCCATCCAGTTTTGACTAATCTGGGGATGGATGCACTAGTCAATAGAGATGTGTTTCCTGGTCAGTGGTAGTTCTTTTCCATTTCTAGGATCCCCAAAAATAGACAATATTTGTTGTTTTGAAATGCCCAATTCTTTGATTTGGTGTATATCCAAACCAGTGCTATAGTACTCATACATTTGTGCCCTATAATTAGAAATAGAGGTCAATTTCCCTTGGGCACTTGCAATGCACTGCACAATGAAGTCCAAAAAAGTGGCCAAGGAGACTCTTCTAGGCTCTCTAGTCTCCCTCAATTGTTCCTCAATGGGTTCGTAATATAACGAACCCCATATCAATTCGAGTGTTTACATTGTGTGGTGGTGGTGGGTTGGGGTTTTGATATTCTTAGTTTTCTTCTGAGCAGTTTAAATTGTCTTGGGGTTCCATTGTATTATATATGTTACAATTTAAAAGTCATGGCATGTAAAATAGGTTCTTTTTTTATTTAAAATACAAAATCACAATTTTTTTAATTTAGATTATTGGGAGCAAAATACTAAATTGAAATGACTAAATTGGATTAAAATTAAGAAAAATGTAACATACATGGACAGGGTGGCCCCCTCCTCCCTTTTTTTCTCCTCTCTAGCTCCACTATATTTGCCCAATGAGAGAAACATGAGTGTGATTTGTGCACAATAGCTTTCTTGAGTGTGATTTGTGCACAATGGCGTTCTTAAGACCACGCATGCGTTCCTACCACCAAACCTACATGGAAATTCACGTGGAGGTTCAACCACATCCAAACCAATAGCTATAGGAACGTTTGTGCGTTCCTAAGAACACACTCGTGTTCTTGCGAGTGTGCATTCTTATTCATGCCCTTTGCCACTTTTTCAGCCACAAACTTCTTGCACTCACCCTGATGTTGTCACCCATGCCATCACTAACATCAACATTACGAAAATCCCAATTTTTTCCAAAATCCTCAAAAATGCATATTTTCAAGAAAATGTCTTCGACCACCAAGGTGCCCCGCTCAACCTCTATTAAATACTCTATTAAATATGCCTATGTTTTGGGCCATAGATCCCAAGAGAATACCAACTTGTAACATACCCAACACTTAGTACCCTTAAGAATCCAAATTCTTGAAACAATTCAAGCTTTTGATACCATTGTTAATTAAAACAATAAACATGTGTATCAATAGACCATGCATGCAAGCAAGAAAACATGTATATAGGCAAATGCAAACTACTTATTAACATACACAACATTAAATAGTAAATAACACAATATAAGATAATATTAATACATAAAACATAGAGAACACTTATCTTTATCAAATAACTACATCTTGTTCGATGTTCCACCCAACTTTATATTGACTCTAAATCACACACACAAATCATCTGCCAAGCTCTCATAGTCTACTCAATAACACAACAATCTCAAATTATCATCTCTCTTTCACTCTCAACTTGCACAACCCAAAGATAGTCTACTCAATAACACAACAATCCCAAATTATCATCTCTCTTTCACCCTCAACTTGCACAACCCAAAGAAAGGAACCCCTTCTCTGCAATGTAGTACCTAAGGTTGTTCCACTTCTTTCGAGGACTCCAATTTACATTTGAAGATAGATGAGAAGAACTTTTGAATTTTTTTTTACTCAAAAATTGTTTAGTTAAAAAATGCTATAATGTTTGGTAAAAATGTTTTATATGCAATTAATGAAAAATAAATGTAATGCATTACATGTACAAGTAAAAGATTCACTGAAACATATATTGTAAGCCTATTCAGATTGCAAAATTTCATAATATTCCTATGATCATTTCTCATGGGGTGAAGGCCAAAGACACAAACATGAAGAATATCCAAGAAAGACGGACGCATGGTACATTATTTTTAACCAAGTAGCAGATGCAAAGACCACGTAGCTTCGATTTAAGCAAAACCTAATTTAAGAAGAAAGGGATTGAAGCAAAGACTACCATTAGAGTGCGAAGTCTCCAAAATGATAAAGGAAGAAGACACCAATTGGTAGAACCCGAACCTTAACATCGTGAAAATGAGAGCATATGCAAGTCAAGTTACTGCCCAAAGTTATATAACATTTTATTATCATGTATTCACAAAGTATCCAAATTATTTTCTTATGTTCTTCACAATGAATTGGCAAAAATTTGTAATATTGAAATATTTAATTAAACATTATCCTGATAGTCAACAAGAGGATCATGACAATATAAACTTTCTAGGGTCAATATCTTCACTTACTCCGTGTATATAATATTTAGCCAAAATTTAACTTAATCAAGGAAACCAAGTTTTAAGATTTAGAGAATTTAAAAAAGAGAAGGTCCAAGACAACAAGTGTTCCAACAACTTATGGTGTAATCTAATGATAGTTTTGACAATGTTTGATCGATGAAACTTGCTATGCATATATTCCGAAAGTGGAAGGAAACATATATGTGGCCATGCATTCGATGGAGCAACGCAGGCTGCTCTTTATTTTAGCTTACTAGTAGTAGAGTACAATGTTAACCCAGTTATATATGGTGCTAGCTGATCGCAAGCTTCTTCTGCGGAAACCGGCTGGGCAATCGCAGCTGCCACTCCCCGAAATTCTGAATCAGGTGGCAACGCCATACTCCACTCTAATTTGAAGAAGCTTTTCCTTGTGGAATCTAAAGCGATTGGTCTCCTTCCGCTAGCGCAATACCTGTCCACCAAAAACAGGTCTACATAAATATTGAAATTGTTATTGATACTAAAGCCATATTGAAAATCGTTGTTATTGGTACTAAAGCCATATTGAAAATCGTCAAGGAAAAAGGACCGTCTCATAATGTGAACAATTGAAATTGTTATTAATACTAAAGCCATATTGTAAATATTGATTTTGCATGATATTTTGTTTAGTGTTCAGCTTTTTTTTTAAAGAATTTTGAAAGAAAGAATCCTACAAAATTGTTGAAAGAGTTAATAATACAGCTAGTTTGTTTTTTGGGCAGTAATTAAAAGTTAGATTACAAATCCTGGACTCTTTGATTGAATCCAAATCCAGAACAAAGTGCATATTACAAGTAAAAAGGTATGTCTAAAAAAAATAATAAACATTTATAAAGTTTTATATATAATATTATATAAATGAAATTCTCTTATATACAGTACTATAAAAATATTATAGAAATTAAATCCCACTGATGATGATTGAAAGAAACAAAAGTGTAAGGTTAATTTTTTATCCATCTACATTATCCATTATCCATTATGAGTTGTTTTTTTATAAATACATAGAATATAATTATTAAATTAAAATTACATAATTAATATATTTGTAATTTTTTTTTTAATTATTAATATTTAATATTTACTAAGAAAACTGATGTAATTAATTATTTAATTAAATAAGAGATATTAGTTTAATTATTTGTAAAAAAAAAATTAATTATTAATACTTAATATTTACCAAGGAAACCAATGTAACCAATTCTTCAGTTGAATAAGAAGTATTAGTTTTATGTAGTCTCTTTATTCCCTTAAAGATTCTTCAAATACAACTACCTCCACATATATATATATATATATATATATATATATATATATATATATATATAAAGTAGTTAGAGATTGCATCTCAAATTTTTCTCTCTCTCCATATTTGGATCCTTAAAATGGTTCTAAACTAGTGTTAGCATAAACAAGTATGTTTCCTTTAGAAAAAGAAGCATTGTGCTAATTTCTTACATATAATATCAAAATAAAACATATGGTTAGAGATTTGCATCTCAATATTTTATCTATTTCCATGTTAAATAGATTCTAAGTTAATATGGATTTAAGTTAGTGTTAACATAAACAAGGATGTTTCCTTTAGAAAGAGAAAAATTGTGTCAATCTATTACATATATTATCAAAATAAAGCATATGGATGGGTAGAGACGGGTGCAATGGTATCCCAAAATAAGGGTGGGTATCCTCATGGGATGAAACTAAAATTTGAAAAAAAAGATTTGCAAGAAAAAACCATTAGCCATAGAAAAACTTTGAAAAGAACCTTGTGAGAAAATGAAGATTTGTGAAAAAGTAAAGATTTGAGTAGTTATATAACATACTGAGTTGCCCGACAAAAAAATTGGGAGTTATATCAAGGGTTCTAGAACACTCCCAGAAAATAAGTATATTCTAGGTAGAGACATCTAAGGATATCAAAACTATAGATGTAAATTTTTGTAATTTTTAATTTCAAAAGTCTTAGAAAATCTTCCATAGAAATAAATAAAATACATTATTATATTTTATATGAATGAAACTATTATAACAGAAATTTTAAAATACCAATCTAGAGATCTATGAAGCACTTTAGAAAGATTAAAAACAATTGAAATCTAAATTTTTGGACTCTTTAAAAATTTTAAACTAAATTAAATATATATAGATATATATTAAAAATTTTAAACTAAATTAAATATATAAAAAGAAATATAGAATTGCCTCAAAATCTTCTTCTACTAGTTTATATAATTTCATTTCATATATAAGATAAGAGATAAAACCTTGTAGATTACATTCTTATACACAAATATAACTACTAGTTTATATAATTTCATATATAAGATAAGAGATAATTTCATATATAAGATAAGAGATCAAACCTTGTAAATTACATTCTTATACACAAATATAACCACATCCCATATGGAAATGCCCTTTCATGGATACTCTATGAATTTAAGTTAATCAGTAGACAAAACCACAACTTTTTTTTAAAATTCTGGTTAAAACATGTGACGAATTTATATCTACAATATATTTCTAATATTTATTACTGGAATTTATATAAGTAATTTATTTAGAGAGATTTTGGTTATTTTAAGACGATCCAATTATATGATAGATAAATTTATTTCGGACACATATGTAATCAGATCCTGACAAAAAAGTCAAACTAGATTTGACACTCACTACTCTATTAATTTAAATTAACCAATACACAAAACCGTAATTTTTTTTTTTAAATTCTGATTAAAATAGGAAAAGAATTTATTTAGAAAATTAACCAATACACAAAACCGTAATTTTTTTTTTAAAATTCTGATTAAAATAGGAAAAGAATTTATTTAAAAAATTAACCAATACACAAAACCTTAATTTTTTTTTTTTTAATTCTGACTAAAATATGAAAAGAATTTATATCTAAATAAAGGAATTTATATCTACAAAATATATATATATGGTATTTATACCTCAAATTGATATATAAGAATTTTGGTTTATTTTAAGACGATCCAGTTGTGTGAGGGATGTATTCACGTACCGTTACTCGGACACAACCTTCTACCAGAAGCTATCTCCTGCATACTAGATTTTATTGCAGTATTCTTAATTCTAATTCATGTTAGCTAATTTCAGAGATTCTTTCACAACGATAGGGAGGATTCACGGTACCCTTACGCTTACACCTACCCTCCCTGTCTTTAAACTTTGTACATTTACATTTTCATAGTTTTTTTTTTATCATAAACGCCTATAATGTAAGACTCCCAATAGAATCTGAGCTAAAAACCAACCTGTTTTCGTTGGGGAGTTTTCGTCAAACACTTTGGCGATTCAACCCAATACTCTTGGCTAATGATTTCTGTCACTATCCAGGCTTCATATAGGTTCTCTGTTGTGTTTCATATGTCATATGGGATGGTTTTATACCGCCTTGTTACTCCTCAAAGACTAACTGTTATGAGTTCTAGGTAGCTGCTATGTTTAATACAGTATATCTCTTTTAAGCATTTCGTCAAACAGTTCATATGGGATGGCTGTAGTATCCATGCTAGTACATTTCTGAATATTTTATGTGTTCGGAACAGAAGTATACATCAAAGAACACCATGGAGGAAACATATAAAATGGATGCTAAAGAGATCCACAGAAGATAGACAAAATACCTCTCCCAAGCTTGACTTATTTATATAGTATTATAGATAAATAAATGCCAAGAATATTTCCAGAATTGCTTACAGAGATATAGCTGTTGTTTTACAGGCTGTAAAGGCACCAGAATAATGATAACACTGTAGCAAAATCCTCGGCTAGAAAGGTAACAAGTGGCTGCTCCAAATTCTGAAGAACTCTCCTGAATTGCTCCAATTAGCAGAAATAATAAACCCTGCAATAGAATATTTCGCCCAGCTGAATACCAGCTAGATTACATGCTCAATGACAGCTAAGAAACCTCCAGCTGTGGTCAAAAGAAAGACAGATCCAATACTGGGTTTATTTCCCCTGAATTCGTGGCCACAAGAAGGGAAGATGCGCCCCTCTTTGGTACTCAACCAGGCAGCAACAATAATCAGATTTGAAGCTGTTGAATAACCCACGAGTTTATCTCAGTAAGGCTCCCAAATATGCTCTCTTCCTCTCTAAGGTATCGCCCAGTTACCAAACAAGTCACCCACTGACAGACTCGGCTGAGGAATGTCTCCAACTGAAGTAGAACTCGCCCTGTGCAGAAGTATATTCGCTAGTTCTGCAAAAATGGATTTCTCAGTCCAATTTTCCAACCAGGAACCCTTTCCTCAATGCTCTAATC
>JASDQU010105938.1:158335-180411 GCA_032191745.1 Picea mariana | reverse complement strand
GCTGTAGTATCCATGCTAGTACATTTCTGAATATTTTATGTGTTCGGAACAGAAGTATACATCAAAGAACACCATGGAGGAAACATATAAAATGGATGCTAAAGAGATCCACAGAAGATAGACAAAATACCTCTCCCAAGCTTGACTTATTTATATAGTATTATAGATAAATAAATGCCAAGAATATTTCCAGAATTGCTTACAGAGATATAGCTGTTGTTTTACAGGCTGTAAAGGCACCAGAATAATGATAACACTGTAGCAAAATCCTCGGCTAGAAAGGTAACAAGTGGCTGCTCCAAATTCTGAAGAACTCTCCTGAATTGCTCCAATTAGCAGAAATAATAAACCCTGCAATAGAATATTTCGCCCAGCTGAATACCAGCTAGATTACATGCTCAATGACAGCTAAGAAACCTCCAGCTGTGGTCAAAAGAAAGACAGATCCAATACTGGGTTTATTTCCCCTGAATTCGTGGCCACAAGAAGGGAAGATGCGCCCCTCTTTGGTACTCAACCAGGCAGCAACAATAATCAGATTTGAAGCTGTTGAATAACCCACGAGTTTATCTCAGTAAGGCTCCCAAATATGCTCTCTTCCTCTCTAAGGTATCGCCCAGTTACCAAACAAGTCACCCACTGACAGACTCGGCTGAGGAATGTCTCCAACTGAAGTAGAACTCGCCCTGTGCAGAAGTATATTCGCTAGTTCTGCAAAAATGGATTTCTCAGTCCAATTTTCCAACCAGGAACCCTTTCCTCAATGCTCTAATCTATGCAATAATCCCTCAAAGAATTCGTCCTATGGATTCCAATCAGATCTTCATACAATAGAAGTGCCGTCCTATGGATTCCAATCATATCTTCATACAATAGAACTGCCCAATCCAGATGAAACCCTCTGAAGATAAAGTAGATCTAATTCCTCATGCAGAAAATGAATAACTAGGATGGATCTCTCACCCTCTAAGCTATTGATTACTAGCACAGCCACATAATTGTGGCTGATCAACGCCAAAAGGTTGATAAGATGAAAAGAATTTTTAAAAGAATATATTAAATTTTATTATTGATTAACAAATAAACGGTTGTGCTTCATTTATCTGGTGTTAATATTTTAATTTATGTTAATCACTTACCTGGCAATCAGTTAGCTATCAAAGTAATTTTTAAATATGATTAGGTAAATGTAAAAAAGTAAACACATACATGAATGTCTTTATAATAGCTAAGAAGTTAATGATTGAAATCATAGCCATTTATTTTGTGTGATTACTAAGAATATTCCAGCCATATTTAATCCTGTCCGTAGAAAACTTATTAAGCACTAAACCCCTATTAAATCTGCCCATTATCAATAGGTATACGCCTTTCGGCGTAACTAGCTAGAGTGGATTTTTAACAACTGAAACTAGTCCAAGGGTTTTGTCTCCCAAACCCTGGAAACCCTAGCTCCAAACTCCTTGAACTTTCCACTATCTCAACTCCAAAACATAACAATAACAGGGATAATGAGAGAGACCCCCTCATCTTCTTTTATACTTCTCTCATGAGAGTCACTTAAAATTATTAATAAGCTAGTGCATCAAACTAATCTTCATAGTCTTCTTTTTCCCATTTATACGGGGAGAGTGTATAAGCTAATCAGTCATCCTCCGTATAATTATTTGGAAAGAAACATTACATATAACATAAATACTAGATCTTCTTCTTCAGGAAAGCAGAGTGCAGGGAATATCTTTCTCCTACAATTGGTCTATCATCCAATTTCACTGCACTGGGAGAAAAGATATTTCAGATTACAACAAGTCTGAAAGGAGAGGAGAGAAGTTTTGTAGAGAATATCAAGATTGTTGCTACAAATGGTCCAGAAAATTCAGAAATATACTGAAAATGCCGACAGGAACTGGTGCCTCCAATCCTAAAATAATTTGATAACATGTGTGGGGCCCTCATGGCCATCCAGCCAATGGTTGTAAGTGATCAAGCCTGTTTTTTTTTCTGTAGTGATGTCTTTGATAACAGGTCTGCTTCCTTGTTGTACTCTCGGGAGGCATGTGTGTAGATGAGCTTCTTGAAATGGCATTGGAGTAATCTGATTCGGTCCATCCAGGCCAAGAGTGCGATCGATTGAAGCTTGTCATTGTGGTTCAACCAATCTATGATAACTCTAGAGGCATCGATCAATTGAAGGTGTTCAATGTTTAGTCTTGAGGCCAGGTGAAGAGTAGCCCAAGCACCCAATAGCTCTGCCCTTATGTTGGTGCCCGGGCCACAACAGAAATTCCATCTGTAAGGGAGTTTTTATTTGTTCTTATTAGTCCACCTGCACCACTCAATGTTCCACTGCGTTGAGTTGCACCATCAAACCACCCTGTAGGTGTATCCTCTGCGATGAGTGGGTTAATTAATGTCTTTTTTTCCCCAATGGTTGGGTTTATGTCTTTCCAATTTTGGTGCAAGCTAAGAGTTTTATATGCAACAGTGTTAACAGTGGGGGGTTTGTTGTCAAAAATCTTATTGTTTCTAGCTAGCCATATATACCAATTGACTAGTGGAGGAAGTAGTTTGTAGTTGCGCTCATTGGATGTCCAATGGGAAAAGCAAGCAGAAAGGGAGGTCTCATTCCAGGCAGTGGTTATGTGATGGTTAAGTGAAATATTGTCCCAGACTTGGTGAGTGAAGTGGCATTGTGTAAAGAGATGTTGAACTATTTCTTCATCCATGTAGCATAGTTGACAGATGTTGGGGCCAGTCCATCATTTCCTTTGGAGGTTATCCCAGGTGGGGATTTTGTTTTTGAGAGCTAACCAGGTAAAAAGTTTTATCTTTAGTGGTAGTTTCCAGGTCCAGAGATGCTTGCGCCATCCAGTAATGTTGCTATGCTAGGTTGTGTTAGTGATAGCAGAGTAAATATTTTTTACGGTGATGAGGCCCGAACTGTCTCCGCCTGCCCACAGGAATTGATCCTCCGCATCATGGAGATATATGCCCGCTCGAGTAAGTTTCAGGAAAAAACTATCCCACTCCACAACCAGGTCAGATGATAGCTCCAAATCGTGACCATTTTTCCAGCCGTCCGTCGGGATCCCGTGGTCATTGTAATGCGCAGCTTGGAAAAGAAAATATGTGTTTTTTGTATTCAATTGTATGATTAATTGAGGTGACAGGAATGATGCATGGTTGAGTCCTGTAATACGATCCTTACTGATTACAATTGAATGGCGAGAGCCTGGCTTCCAGCAAAGCATTTTTGGATCCAGAGTGTCGATTTCACTAAGTTCCTCCATATTTGAGACGCAACCCTTGTGTGAGTGGAACTTGTGCGGAGCCAAGATGCAATGGAGGTGTATGGCAAGTATTTATCTTTAATAACTGAGCTCCAGATGCCATTTGTTGTCAAAACACACCAGAGGGAGTTGGCAACCAGAGCATTGTTGAATTTAAAAATATTTCTAATTCCCCATCCACCCTTGATTTTTGGTTTTGCCAGTGTTTCCCAGTTGCAAAGGTACATCTTGTGTTGGTCCTTACTGCCCGACCAGAGAAAGTTATAGATGAGTTTTCTGAGCTTATCCAGGACTAGTGTGGGTATAATTGCAAGTGCCATCCAATAAACCGGTTGTCCTTTGAGGGAAGCTTTAATGAGAGTGTATTGGCCTCCAATGGAGAGCCATTTGTTACAACAATGTCCTACTTTTTTTTCCACCTTGGAAACGAGCCAGTCTCAGTCTGAAGTCTTGTAGTGTTCAGCTTTGATGAAATAGCCAAGATATTGTAAGCCTTGTGAAAGGTGGATGAAGGTATGTGGAAAGATGCCCTTCAGTTGATCCAATTCTTGATCTTTTATATTGGCGTAATGGAACGTCGATTTGGACCAGTTGATTTGTAAGCCAGTGGTGCAACAAAAAATCTTCAAGAGTCCATCGATTTCCCTCCATTCAAGTGGACTATCATTTGTCACTATGAGAACGTCGTCAGTGAAGAGAAGGTTTAGGATTTTGACCAGCCTGGAGACCTTGATCCCTGTAATTCTGCCTTCTGCAGGGCTTTTTTTGAGGAGGAGACTTAAACCTTCCATGACCATAATGAAAAGGAGCTGTGAAAGAGGGAATCCCTGCCACAGGCCTCTGCCACTATGGAAGAAGGAGGAAGGTTCGCCATTTACCAACACAACAAATGTTTCACTTTTGACACAGCTCATAATCCAATTTAAAGTAGATTGGTTGAAACCCGTCTGTGTTAAAATAAGTCTGAGAAAGTCCCAGTCCATGTAGTTGAAGGATTTTTTTAGATCTAGCTTGAGGATGAGAGCACGAGAATTTTTATGACTAATGATGTGCAACCTTTCTTGTGCAGTGCCAATAGAATCAAGGATTTGTCGGCCCTTTAAAAAACCTAGTTGTTCGCCTGACAGTGAATGCGAGAGGATGGGTTTGATTCTGTTGGCAATGATTTTTTATATAAGCTTGTACCAAAGATTGCAAAGTGCCATCGGTCTATAATCACCGAAAGTAGTCGGGTGGCTTGCTTTCAGGATAAGTGTCAAGAAAGTTGAGTTAAGTGCCCCAGAGATCTTACCATGGAGTCTGGAATCTTCCACTAGCTCCAGAAGCTCAGTCCCCACCAGATCGAAGAAATGTAAGTAGAACTCTACAGTCCAGTAGTCTGGGCCTGGGATTTTATCCTTTGAGAAGGATTTTAAGGAAGCCGGTACCTCCTGTAATGTGCAGGGGCTGTCCAAGTTCATGGAATCCTCTGTTGTGACTAAGCGAGGATATATTTGAGCCACAGTAACATGAACTTGTAGATGGGCTTGTGGTTTTGTCTCATAGAAAGATTTTAAAAAGATAGAAGTTGTTGTCTTGATCGCTTGTTGTTTGCTATGTTTTGTACTTGTATCATCAATAATATCCCATATATGTTTTTTGTTTCTGGATGAGCTGGCGAATCGATGAAAAAAATTGTTGTTGAGGTCTCCACATTTTATCCAATTAACTCTACTTCGTTGCCTCCAAAGAGCTTCATCTGCCAGCAGTATCTTATTCCTTTCAAATTCAAGTTGTTTTGATAGTTGATGCTTGTCCCTTGCATGCCCATCCAGAGAATCGATTTGGTGTAGTTATTTGAGTTTTAGCTCCAGGTCATATAAATTGTGTAGCATGAGTCTTCTATGCTTCGTGGCCCATCTTTTTATGCAAGTTTTTAAGTGTTTCATTTTCCAAATGAATCGTTGTTGTATACCAGTTTCACGCTGGAAAATGGGGTCTTTCCAAATGGAGTTGACAATTGCAGTGAAATCTTCTTCAAAGAGCCAACAAGAGTTCAATTTAAAGGGATAGGAAATCCACAACGCAAGTGAGCCGAATTGTAGTAAGATCAGGGCGTGGTCTGACAGATATGGTGTGTCCACCCAAGATCTGATCCTGTTGTCAGTTGTAGCAAGACTTTCAGAGATAATGAAATGATCTAGCCGTTTAGTGATGGACTCCAATCTCGCTCTACCATTGCGCCAAGTTGGTGTCAAGACATCCGGGGGGAAGTCGACCGAACCATGCATTTGGAATAGTGAGATAAAAAAGTCGGCCAAGGGATCTTGGGTGACAGAGGCTCCCCAAATTTCGCTGGAGCTAGTGGTGAAATTCAAATTTCGCTAGAGCTAGTGGGCATAATTGATGAGAGCATAAGTGTCACCTTTAACATAAATACTAGATCTTACATATAGCATAAATAGACATTACATATAACATAAATAGTAGATCTTCTTTCTTCAGGAAAGCAGAGTGGTCCGTGCATAGAGAGAAAAATGAGGTTTATAATGCCATTTAATGTCTCTATTTAAACGATTGCAAAGAAAAAAAAGTTACC
Organism: Picea mariana; assembly: GCA_032191745.1. NCBI lineage: Eukaryota > Viridiplantae > Streptophyta > Pinopsida > Pinales > Pinaceae > Picea > Picea mariana. The sequence continues at coordinate 174,543 of JASDQU010105938.1, read as the reverse complement.
TCGAAACAGAAAATTTCAAACAACAACGATTTTCCCACAAATCCTAGTAGGAACCTCTCATACTCCTCTTGTTGCTTTGCTTTACGTTCGAGCTATTTATAAGGAAATTTCAAACATTTTTGAGCTGAATCGTTCATATGAAAAATTATGACTTATGCACATCTTTAAACCAGTACCCAAAAAAGTTTGTGTGGCACAAGGAAGACAAATTCAATGCTATTGAACTAAATAAGAGCAACACATCAATTGATATAACTTAGTCAATAATTAATAAATAGTTATTATTCCTAAAGAACTTAATCAATAATTAATAAATAGTTATTATTCCTAAAGAACTTAATCAATAATTAATAAATAGTTATTATTCTTAAATATTGAAAACAATAGAGTCATTATTGCATTGCTATTAATTGACTCTTTTACATAAAATTAATAGGAATAAAAAATAAGAATTATATATATATATATATATATATATATATATATAAACAATAGAATACTAATTACTTCAAAACTCGTTATTAAAAAATCTATTAACAATAGAATACTAATTACTTCAAAACTCGTTATTAAAAAATCTATCAACACATTTGGACAACATGTTTATGGACTTAGTATACTATCGAATAACCACGCATAGGTGGATAGGGCATTATGAATTGTAGAAGAGAAGTGTACACACAAGAGTAGGCAAGTTTATCTAAATAAATATTTAAAAGTTATTTGGACAACAGGTTTATGGACTTAGTATATTATCGAATAACCACGCATAGGTGGATAGGGCATTATGAATTGTCTACACACAAGAGTAGGCAAGTTTATCTAAATAAATATTTAAAAGTTATCTAAAAGATGAGAAAGAAACATTTAAAAGTTATTTAAAAGATGAGAAAGAAACAAATGGAGTAGGTGGATAGGGCATTATGAATTGTCTACACACAAGAGTAGGCAAGTTTATCTAAATAAATATTTAAAAGTTATCTAAAAGATGAGAAAGAAACATTTAAAAGTTATTTAAAAGATGAGAAAGAAACAAATGGAGTAGGCAAGATGATCTAAATAAATATTTAAAAGTTATTTAAAAAATGAGAAAGAAACAAATGGCCTTAAAAATGGCAATACAAAGTTTGAAGAGAAGGAAGGCATAAAAGATTACTAAGTTGAATTTATGAAAATATATTAAAGTGGATATTCAAAATTTGTTGCAGATGCTCCCACTAACTATTATGTTATGTTGGGTAGAAAGAAAAATGAGTATAATTATGAGAAATAGAAACCTTGCTCTGTTTAAGAAAACAATCTCGAATTTGGTTATCGTTTTCAGCACCTGTAAAAAACCATAATTTCAAGGACACAAGAGGTCCTTTTTAGCAATGTACATCAGCTCAACATTTCTAGAAAAACCCATAAAAATCCTTAGTGTGTAAATAGTCTCACTGTAGTAATGATATAGTACATATGGATTTTATGTTATCAAAAGTCATTCCTAAATTGGGAGGAAATCGAAAATGTAGAAAATTGTTTAAGGACAGACGTGGTCATTTTCAACAAGGCACATCAACCCAACATTTCTAGAAAAATCCTTGTGTGTAATTAGTCTAAATGCAGCAAAGATATTGTACATATGGTTTTACATTATCTAAAGTCCTCTCTAAAGTGGGACGAAATCGGGAATGCTTTCCATTTAAATTGTCGAGGGGAAATGATATGATATGATATGAGAATAGTTGGCTCTTGGTCTAGGTTCTCATCCGGAGGATCCTACTGCCCTTCTACACTTTGAGTGTGATGTGTCTCTAATCCCCTCTGTTCAAAACCTTACTTGCCTTGCGGGTTTACGCGAGCCAGCCAGGGACGATGGGAGCCTCACTGTGGTCTTGGACTCTCTGATTCTGTCTTTATATGAGCTCCCGGAGCCACAAGCTTTGTTAAATTATAAAGGGAAAGAAGTCTTAAAGTCTACTACTACAGAGGCTTCCTGTTCACTCCAGTGTTCAAAGGCAGACCTTCTATCTGGGGGCTCAAAGTGTTTTGTCTGGTCGAAAGGCTTAGGATGCGAACTCTCACTGATCAAAACATGAAGCACTCGCAAACGGGCAGTGGTTTGTATTAAGGAGCAGGTACCTGTCACTTCTTTTGATTCTGAACTTGGGGCGCTTAGAGGCATTAAAGCCCTAGCATGCCTTAAGTCATGATCTTGTTGTCCCTGAACATTAGGGGAGTGGGAGGCTCCCATAAACTTGCCTCAGTCCATCGTCTTCTTCTTCTTCACCATCCAGAGATTCTATTTCTCCAAGAGACCCTTGTAGATGAGTTTAAAGCTCGTTCTTTCATCATAAGTCTTGGGCTTGACTGGCACGTGGCGGCTGTGAGTTCGGTAGGTAGATCGGGAGGCCTTCCAGTTGCATGGGACCCCAATAAATTTGATTTGAGCCCTTATATCTATTGTGGCGGGCTTCTGTTTGACAGGTTTCAGTCAAGAATTAAAGAGACAGCTAACTTTTCTAAATGTCTATGGTCCATGTATAGAGAGGAAAACTTTCTGGCAAAAGGTAAGCGAGAGGGATCTTTTATCACAACAAAACTTAATTATGGCAGGTGATTTCAATTTTGCCCTATCGAAAGGAGAGAGTTGGGGCTCTACTAGGAAATCATACCCTTTGGTGCCCTTCTTAAAGTCTATGTTCACAGAGGTGGGTTTAACGGATATCGAGCTGGAAGTCATGGTTCCAACTTGGTGGAACGGACGAAAGGGTGCATATAGCATTATTAAATGCTTAGATAGACATTTCGTCTCGGCTGATTTGCTGGGAAACTTGACAAGGTATCGGGCCTAGGTGGCGTTGCCTTATGTTTTTGATCATGCACCCTTCTTTCTACAACTTGATGGCGAATATCAGCGAAAAAGTTATCCTTTTAAACTCAATCTCGGTTGGCTAAGGGAGGCTGAGTTGTCTCGTATTGTTGTGGATATCTGGAAGGATCCAAAGTTTCTACAGGAGACAGGCCTTCAAAGACGCCTAGTTTGGAAGCTCAAATGTTTAAAAGTGGAATTAAGCGTTGGAGCAGAAATCTTAGAAAACAATTGTCTCATAAAATGGATGTTCTAGAGAAGGAACTCCAGATCTTGTATCAAACTACTTTGATGGATTGCAAGAATACAGGGATATTCGATCTGATAAAAATAAAGGAAAGTGAGAGGATGAATATAGTCAAGGAGGAGGAAGACGCTTGGCATCAAAAAGGTCAAGCTATCTGGTTAAAGTCAGGGGATTGCAACACCAAGTTTTTTCATCACTATGAAAATGATTGAAAAAACCACAAACAAGTATGGGATTTACATACAGAGTCGGGGTTAAAACTTTCTGGTCAACAAGAGTTAAAGGAGGAAGCAGTCAATTATTTTAAACAGTTGGGCACAACAACAGGCATCCTTAATGAAGTTGAGACATCAGTTGCAAATCTTTACCCACCATTGGTAACGGAGGTAGACGCTCTTTCGATGGATCAGCCATGCAAGCTAGAAGACCTTCAGGAGATTCTAAAGGCTTTTGCTTGCGATAAAATTCCTAGCCCAGATGGCTGGATAGTAGAGTTTTTCCTCTATTTCTTCGACTTGGTGGGCGAAGATCTTCTAGGCATGGTGGAGGAATCGAGACAAAAGGGTGAAGTCATAAAAGCTTTAAACACCACTTTCTTAGTTCTAATTCCAAAATCAAATAAGCCCTCTACTTTCGGCAACTTTCGACCGATCTCCCTTTGTAACCTATGTTACAAAATCATAGCTAAATTGTTAGCAAATAGATTGATGCCTATTCTGTCAAAAGGTTTGGAGGAAGAACAATTGGGTTTTCTTCAAGGAAGGCAGATCCTAGACGCAGTGGGGACAGCACAGGAATGTCTCCACAGTATCAAACAAAATAAGCAACGGGATTTGATTCTAAAGCTTGATTTAATGAAAGCCTATGATCTTATAAATTGGGATTTTCTGAGGTTGATTCTCATCAAAGCCGGTTTCAGCCTTGCTAATATAAGTTGGATTATGAGTTGTGTCTCGTCGGTATCTTACGTTGTCCTAATTAATGGTGAACCGTCGGCCTTCTTCCAAAGGGATAAGGGCCTCAGGAAGGGCTTCCCTCTGTCCCCGCTTCTCTTTATCATGGTAATGGAAAGTCTAATTTTACTCATTAGTAAGGAGAAAGATGTCGGTTCTCTGACAGGGATAAAAATTTTGAGAATCACCAAGATCCTCCATCTACTCTTTGTAGATGACATTCTGATCATGTAAAAATCCATTGTTGATGAATGGGTAGTGATAGCTTGCATTTTGAAAGTTTTCCAACAAGCAACAGGTCTCCAGATCAATGAGGGAATCAAATTTCCATATGGTGGGACTGGCTGAGTCAGAATTGTTGCCATTCAAAGCGCTTTTCCCTTATCGTTTTGAGCCCTTTGAGACGGGTTTCAAGTACCTAGGATTTTACTTAAAGCCAAATCGCTACAGTGTCGAGGACTAGTGGTGGTTAATAAAAAAGTTTGAAAAAAGAGTAGACGACTAGTGCAATCGGTGGCTTACCCTCGGGGGCCGTCTAGTCTTGATAAAAGTCGTTTTGATGAGTCAACCAATCTACTGGATGTCATTGACAATGATCCCGATTTCAATCCTTTGGAAATTGATGCAGATCATCTTTTCCTTTCTATGGTCAGGGTGTAAGGAGAAAAATCGTCCTCATCTTTGCAATTGGGAAAGCTTAGCCAAGCCAACGAAAGCAGGAGGCTGGGGGATTAAAAATTTGGCATGTTTCAATAAAGCATTGATGGCAAAAACGTTGTGGTGGGGTTTAACTACTAATAGGATCTGGCAGAAAATCTTAAAAGATAAATACTTGCCTTCTCTTTCTGTTTCTAGGTGGTTTAGATTGGAGAAAAACACTCAGGAGGTTTCGTCTTTGGTCTGGAAAAACCTGTTAAAAGCCAAGCCACTCCTTGATCATTGGCTATGTTGGAAGGTGGGAAGCCGGGCCTATATACAGTTTGGCAGGGATCATTTAATGGGTCTAGGACTATGCTCTATTTTGTCACCAGCTTTACTGACTGCCTTAAAAAATAGGGGGATCCTATTCCTCTTTCAAGCTAGGAATTCTTCCACGACTTCTCCTCTTCTCTCATACTGGAAATATGCCTCTGAGATTGCCTTAACCAGTGACCTTGCTATAGAATGGGAGTTGTACAGACATGCCTTAGCTAGCGTGGGTATCATCCTTACAACTACTGAGGATGATTTACGATGAGAGGGTGGTGATGGTTCAGGCTTCCCATTGGCCAATTTTTTTTATAGGGCGATGGTTGAATTTCTTTGGGCTCCTGCGATTCAGGGATGGGCCTTTAAGCTGTGGTCGTGGCACTTGGTGCTCAAAGTCAAGTTATTTTTCTGGTTGCTCCTAAAAAACAAACTTCTGACCTGGGATGTTTTGTCAGACCGTGGCTGGAAAGGCCAGAGCTTCTGCATGTTGTGTAGATGTAATCAAGAGTCGAGTTTGCATTTGTTTGTTTCCTGCCCATTTACCCGTAATGTCTGGGTGATATTAGAAGGTTTTTTGAAGACAAAGCTGACTTGGATAGGCCACTCAGTTGATGAATGTCTCACCTCTTTCGATGAGCAACATCATTATTTTATCAGTTTGCTTGCGATGGTCTGTTGGTGTATTTGGCTTGAAAGGAACAACCTCCTCTTTGATTTTAGATTGACTTTTCCTCAGGTCGTAGCATCTAAGGTGATGTTGTTATACAATGCATGCAAGGAGCAACATGTGACAAACCCTTTAAAAAATACCAGGCTCCCACCTCGACTTCATAAGCATATGAGTTGGTTTGATGGCACAACTACAGGGGATGGGCAAAACAATGGGGCAAGTGGAATCATTTCACTAGTTCATAATCATTTTTTTAAGTGGTCTTTTAATACTGGTATAGGAACCAACAATAGGGTGGAGTTGTTGGGCGTATGGACCACTCTCCATCTGGCAAAGATTTTAAACCTTCAGACTCTTGTACTTTTTGGGGACTCAAAGCTAGTGATCAACTGGTGCAATGGAAAGGGCAATCTCCTTTCTCTAGTGTTGGAGGGTTGGAAGGCTCGCATCCAGAAGCTACAGTGTCATTTCACTAGCTTATCCTTTCACCATACCTACAGGGAATTCAATAAGGCTGCAGACACACTCTCCAAAAGGGCGCTCCAAGATCGCCTGCATGTTGGAAAGATCTTTTACGTTCTGTGGGTAGACAACAATCCAGGCATTACAAAAACCATCCATGTTTTCTGACTCCTTTTTGTGGATCCCTGTCTTTAATTCAAAGCCTTTGTTAGACTTATCTGTATTTTTTGGGATCTTCCTCCAGGAACTACTCTCATGTTTTTATCTTTGTCTTTCAGTTCTCTCATATGCTAGAAGGAGGACAAATCAGTTTTTTAGCTATCTCTAGTGAATAAGCTTCAGAACAACATTTTTGTAAGTAGACAATCAAAGATGTATATTTCATATTTCTAATATAAAGAGAAATTTCTTTGACTGGAAAATGATATGAGAATAGTAAATAGTATATGTAGTAAGCGATTAATAAATAATTAGTTATAATGTATATTTTAAAAATAAAAAGAGACACACTTTCCATTTAAACTGGGGAGGGGAAATTATATGAAATTATATGGGAATAGTAAATAGTATAAGTAGTAAGTGATTAATAAATAATTAGCTATAATGTATATTTTAAAAATAAAAAGAGAGAGACGGTGAATAACTTCCTTATTCTATATTTCTAAATAAAGAAAGTAATTCTATGTAGAAGAATGAATTATTAACAATGAAATATTAACTCTCTTGCTTTTCAATCTCTAGATTGTTTCATTTTATATTATCAATAATCATGTAGTTTATGGTTCTTGTATAAAGAAAGTGATTCTATGTAGAAGAATGAATCATTAACAATGAAATATTAACTCTCTTGTTTTTCAATCTCTAGATTGTTTCATTCTATATCATCAATAATCATAGTTCACGGTTTTTGCACAATTGTTATGATAAGGATCATCCAAAACCGTTATGATAATGATCTTCCAAAACCACTTTTTTTGGTAAAAAATTTAGTGTCTATCATAGATTCACAAAATTTCCTTGTCTATCATAGTTTCATAGGATCATAATCTTGAATCCTACAATCACATTGAACCAAGCACATCAATCCTACAATTGACACAATGATTTATGTGGAAACTCAATGAGGGAAAAAACCACTGGCAATGATAGTCTGTATTCTTATTATTCAAGGGATAACTACAATAGCCAATCGCAGGCATAAAATTATCCTCTCCTCACACACATTGTGCCTTGCTCTCACACTCTACACACATTGCACTCGCTTGCACTGACATTGTACTCACACCTCTATGGGTATGCTCACATATACAACATCTATCACTCAGTTACACAAATTGATCATGAATAGATCACATAATTACACGAACATAGTTGTATGCATGTGCATGTGATAGCATGAGAAAATTCGTTGGCATGTTTCCAACAACACAAGAGTAGGCAAGTTTATCCAAATAAATATTTAAAAGATGAGAAAGAAACAAATGGCCTAAAAAATGACAATACAAAGTTTGAAGTTTGAAGAAGATGAAAGCATAAAAGATTACCAAGTTAAATTTATGAAGTTGAATTCATGAAGAGATATCAAAGTGAATATTCAAAATTTGTTGCATAAGATGCTCCCACTAACTATTATGTTGGATAGAAAGCAAAATGAATATAATCACTTGAAATGGAAACCTTACTCTATTGTTCAAGAAGACAATCTTCAATTTGGTTATCATTTTCAGCACCTTTAAAAAACCATTATTTGAAGGACAAATTTTCAACAATACACACCATCTCAACATTTCTAAAAAAACTGATAAAAATCCTTAGTGTGTAAATAGTAATGATATAGTAAATCCAAAGTCATATGGATTTTACATTATCTAACGTCCTTCCTAAACTGGGAGGAAATCGAAAATGTAGAAAACTGTTCTAAGAGCAGACGTGGTCATTTTCAACAAGGCACATCAGCCCAACATTTCTACAAAAACCCTTTTGTGTAAATAGTCTACGTAGTAAGTGATTAATAAATAATTAGTTATAATGTATATTTTAAAAATAAAAAGAGAGACACTTTCCATTTAAACTGGGGAGGGAAAATGATATGGGAATAGTAAATAGTAAAGGCAGTAAGTGATTAATAAATAATTAGCTAAAATGTATATTTTAAAACTAAAAAGAATGACAATGAGATGTGACTTTCTTATTCTATATTCTATATGTTTAAATAAAGAAAGTAATTTTATGTAGAAGAATGAATTATTAATAATGAAATATTAATCTTCTTGTTTTTCAATCTTTAGATTGTTTCATTCTATATCATCAATAATCATGCACTTCATGGTTTTTGCATAAAGAAAGTAATTCTATGTAGAAGAATGAATCATTAACAATGAAATATTAACTCTCTTGTTTTTCAATCTCTAGATTGTTTCATTCTATATCATCAATAATAATAGTTCACGGTTTTTGCACAATTGTTATGATAAGGATCTTCCAAAACCACTTTTTTTGGTAAAAAAATTAGTGTCTATCATAGATTCACAAAATTTCCTTGTCTATCATAGTTTCACGGGATCATAATCTTGAACATAATTTCAAGTGAATTTGGGTGTCAATCATAGTTTTATAGGATCAAAATATCGAACATAGTTTTCCATGGCAAGGGAATTTTGATGGTGTAACACACCCAACCCCCTAAGTACCCTTTTAAGGGGTGGGGTATTAAAATTTTGCTTTCCTTCAACCATCTCCTACCCTCTTCTTGAGGACACCATCGTCTTTTGCTTGTCAAGAACTTTCCAATGACTATAAGTTTGTCCAAATCTAAGTTTGGGATCAAAAGTTACGCCCTTTTAAAGATTTGGGGCATTCATTGTCCAAGGGATTATTTACTGCCACGTGGAACCCACATGGCTCCACATTACCTAAGCTATCTAACGTGGCACTGCCATGTCATTACGTCCACTGCACATTCACCCGAGACCCAATATCACCAAGCATTGACACCTATCTACTTGGACATCAGGATCTCGGGCCTCGTCTCTTTTATTATCTGCATAACTCAAAAATGTCTGATCCGGGACTAACTGACATATTGTACACATGGAATTTCCACAAACTACCCCGTAGCATGACACATGGCCCTGTCGTTGCCTGTCACCTAGCGTGACATGCGTCATTGGCTTCCCCACAGGGCTCTATCTAGATGTGCTAGATTAGCATGACATGTGACACTTTCCCCATGTGACACATGGACCATAGTCTGTGTTTTCGTTTTGGTTGGAGTGGATGGTCAAGATTTAGCCTGACCAACATCAATGGTTTAGATCCTTTCGGGTATCGCCTCTCGGCACTTTCCTTTGGATTGGCGTTGGGTTATGTTCAAGATCTTGAGATCCAACGGTCCAATACATGTGGCCCAATAGATGTGATAGCATGGTAAAGGCATGAAGGATTGAGCAATCGATCTTTGATCATCAATCCACATATCGACGATCACAGTTGAAGTGGATCTCTCCCTCGGTGAGTTTCATATGATGAGAAGTGTAAAACCTCTATAAAACCTCTTGAGAGCCTGACGCCAAGATATGTCAAGTTGACATAATCGACCCATACAAAAGGCAATGCATGAAGGATAAGGTTCCAATGTGCTCCAGGTTCCAAGGTGGCCCATGCCGGGATTTGGGTTTAGCTGTAGGGGGAATCAACAGACCTGATCTAATCTACGATCTGAAATCGACAATCGATATTACACTTCCCATTGGGACCTCGAGACTCCAAGTTACTAGAGCTCCCTTATTTAATCAATGGTCGAGATCTTACAATGTTCAGATCCAACGATTGAGGCCTGAAACGCCAAACCCAAGCCTCTACGTCCAACGTGGCCTACCATCGACACATATACTCTATGTGGCCTACCTGCGACATGACACGTCATGGTACAATATGACTTGGCATGACATGCGGCACGCGTACCATGTGACACGTGGCAATGATTTTTCATCTCGACCTTCGTTCAAAAATTCCAGATCGACGAGAGACGTGGCATCACCATCGTGTGACACATGGCCCTCTCATGTCACGGTGTGTGGGTCACTCATAGCACGACACGTCACCATTGGGTAGGGGACATCGGGGGTTTCTCGATGAAATGTAACTACAAAAATCCTCCAAAGCTCAACATCCAAGGATTACGATAGGGTTAATTTGGATAATCTCATGATTAAGGGACAGATTACTGTGTTAATTCTCAGGGTCACAAGTCTATGAGATATACGGCTAATATCTCTCTGACTTAGATGTGACATTTGTTAGGGTTCCTCTCACGATTTCAGTGTGGTAGAGAATTAATGGAATCAGATGGTGGAGATTTATATCGTCGATCAATAGATGGATGGTTCTCATCGAAGCGTATCTCGGACCCCGACAATTCTTCGTAGGTTGGAAGAACGTAATACGTCCGCAGGTATGATGTCGTGATACATCGAACTGATGTAATTGGCCCACGATTACTCCCTCCGCAACTTGGAAGATGACAAGCTTCATCTGCATATACCTCGATGCCAACTTCTTCCTGAGCTTCATATCGACGGTTGGCATTTGACGATACCATTGATCCAACGACCACCATTCTCGCATGGGTTTACAAGGGATTTTAATGGTTAATCCTGCCCATTTTGAATGGTTGAGATTAACTCTCGCTATGAAATCAATTGCTATTGAGTCTTGACGACTCCATTCAACACAAAATGTGTGATAACGTATGCCTTTGAACGAGATTCGACCCCGAAATCTTCAACGGGAGGTCTGCACTCGTTAGGGAAGAGCTAGAGTTAATTCTGAGGGAAATAACTATGAATAGAGAGACTAAGCTTCGCGTTGGTCTATACTGTAACTGACCATCAGTCGTGAATGACTACCTTCCCAGAAATATTTTAGGGTCTGAAATCTAACTCTTGAGTTGGACGCTACCTACTCATGTTCTACAATTCGAGTAAGTTAGGAAATGACATTCATTGCATAGAAAATTAACAACTTCCTTTTCAGATGTTCTGTGAAGGCTTTATCTATTGAAACCCGTGTTATTCATACCTAAAGCATTTTCATACACATGTAGATTACCAGAACAGGTATTCCAACATTGGAGGTCATAAAAAACAACCATAAACACATTTATTGGAAATCATTCGTTTTATTTTACTCCTACACAGAAATATGAGGTTACTTATCTGAAATCAGAAGGTGTTGGCAACTGCTTAAGGGTACGCCACTCTGCTTTGACTATTGGCCACCCCCGAGCCAAAGTATGATGCCACGAGAGGGGTCTCTTTCCCTACTCAGTAAATGACCCAAATTTCTCCTCTTCCTCAGACAAGGGTCTCAACACCTCTTTATCTTTGTGTTTTGTTCTCTTTGTCCCCCGATTTTTCTTCTGTTCTTTTCTCTTGCCTTCCGCAACAAGATTTCGTGGGTTCAGATGGAATACCCTATCCATCCCTTCCTTGACTTTTGAGTGGACCTCCCAACTACTAGCTTGATTGGCAATTAACTTTTCTGGGACAAAGGATTGTTTTGGGTTTGAGCATTTATAAACCAAAATAGTACTGGTCTGATAGGGGTCATCTCAACCATCACTCATCTCAACTATCACTGGTTCCCCTCACCACTCTCTCGCATGCAACCCTTTCAACATTTAATTAACAATTTCCATTTTATTTTAACGAAACACAAATATCCCATCAAATAAGATAAAATGATTTTTCAAAATTAACTTTTATTTAGAGTAATAATTCTAATGGTTAGGAGGTAAATTTGGCATTCTGGTAAAGCATATTTGTTCTGAAAATTATTCGAATACATTGAATGATAAGTAAATTTCGCACTCTCACAAAGCATATTTGTTCTAAAAGTTATTCGAATGCCATGTTTCTTTTGAAAAGTTATTCAATAACAACCTTTCCATATTCGTTTTAAAATATTATTCCGATTGATAAAGAGGAAGGAATTTTTGTTTTCATGAGAATATGATTCTTCTTCCTCTTTATTCATAAGAGGAAGAGGATCAATATAACCCATGCTGTTAATTGTGTTAGATTTGTGAAAAGGTTAAAGACAAAACGGATAGGTGGAAGACAAAAGGGAATAAGTTTGTTGAACTATCATGAAAATTTATTAAGATAAGATTGGGTCATGAATTTGTAACTATACATTTGATGTTTTATATGTAGAAATATACACTGTTTTATTTGAAGGTGTTGATATATATATTTCACACTATACAACATTGTTGTATTAAATGCTATGTTATAGAGTACATATTATTTGTTGTAAACGTTTAATTTGAAAAAGTTAATAGGAAATATATTAGATAAGTTGATTGAACTGAAATACAAATAAAAACACGACACAACTTGATAGCTTAATCTAGGTCTGTCACTAAATGTAAGTTTGTTGAGCTACAACTCAGTTTCACTGACCATCTTATTTTATCTTCATGATTTTAGTGAATATCTTAGATCCCATTTTTGTTTTTGTTTTTTAAATTTATATCATGTAATTTCACTAAAATTCCCCAACAAAAGATGCTTCAGCCTTCAACCATCATAAATGCCATTTAGAAATTTTAGAGGTATCCTCCACTCGAATAATTAAAAATATAAATGCAAATCAATGATTCGTTAGATTCACAGTAAAGCAGGTCATTTTAATTAACGATTGGACGTTGTATTCTCATCCATGTGATGGAGGTAGTATCATAAAATAAAGAAAACTAATTTCTAAAACCCCACGCCATATTTAATGTATAAATGTCTGTTCACTTGAAGCTAACACACCTTAATGCCCAACTTCAACATATTTAAATATATTTAATTATGGGCATGTTCAAGTTAATGGTGGTTTTTCATAATATTTTAGTGACAATGTAAGCATGAAAGAAAAACAATTTGTTAACTTGGAGGGATTATTCAAGGTACATTTACAATGAATTTGAATATGGTGTAAAAAAATGAAATGTAGGAAATTGAATTAGCTTTAGGAATATGTAACACCCTATTTCCCCCAGTTTGTAAAAATAATTGGACTGGCCAAGAACTGTGGCAAACTCAGAAATGTGAATATGTGATGTGAATGGACCTTGTGGAAAAGGTCGATGAATGTGAATAATATTATGAATTTATATTGCAGGACTGCTGAGAGGGGATATGGTGAAAAAAAGACCACGATGGCTGTAGAAAAGCGGTGGAAGGCACCTGAAAAGGTGGCGTTAAATTCCACCGAAAATCAATACCGTATTTGGACTCCACTGGCCCGGAGAACCAAAAGCAGCTCGTTGACCCCGAATTAAATGTCTCGCAGGCTGGTAGGTAGATGGATCCTCAGGAGTTAATGAGGGATGGGGAGGTGAACCGCCCATACGTAGAGCCGTCAGGCCTGACCAGCGCGATGGAAATCGCGCCACACGCAACCTCGCAAGAGGATAAGGCGTGGGGGAGAAGCGATTGAGGGGGACAACGCGAGGGGAAAAAGAGAACTCTGGCAATATGTAGAGTGGGTGATAGCAGAGAGGAAGGAGAGTAACCTTTGCTTCTGGTCACTGGCAAACAGAGACGCAGTCTCACAGCATCGTGGCCTCAGCTCGGGGGTGGCTAGTGGTAAATCCGCTGGGAGTCGTTGAGCCTACGGTTGGGTGGAAACGAGCACCCCTCTCAGCAGTTGCATAACCCCTGGTGTTACTTTCTGATAAGTGTTTTGCCTTTGGCATCTTGAAATATATGTATTCTGACAATTATGCTCATAAGCTATGAAATTGTGAATAATTTTAGTATAAGAATGTTTGTATGATGTTTTGATCAGTACTGGTAGTTGTATGTTTATAATGGAAAGACTACGTGTGGCTTATGCTCTCTTAAATTGTTATTTATATGCATATTGATCTAATTCAGACTTCACGCCTGGTTCTCGGGAGAGAGATACCCTTATCTGCCTCAGATAGTACCCTGGGTAAACCTCCCCGTAGAGATACCCTTCTCAAAAATCCCATCAAGAACCTGGACAAAGGACGAGAAGGCGCAAGGCCTTAAGAAACTCTTGTTAAGTATCGAATCGATGGACGAGATCCCATTGAGAGATTGGTGGTCACTCACGACCGTCAGATCGGAAGAAGAAACTGGAGTGTTAAGTGCCTTAACCCTGAATAGACATTGATCGATGGACGAGATCCCGTCGGGAAATCTGTGGTCACCCATGACTGTTAGATTGGTAGGAGAAAGTAGAGGGCTAAATGCCTTGCCACTTTGTCTTTCTGTATCTTCGTGGGTAGCGAAGAAATCGGGATCGTAGATCCCTGAGGTCCATGAGAACATCTGGACTGTTGATTTTTCCCCGTCCAGAAAGTCGTGGGAGAATGCACAAGTTAGGAACTTGTTCGAGCCGTCAGATCTCAGCTGGAAAACCCAACAGCCGTTGGATCTGTCAAGAGATACCTGAGGGTTAAACCCCCAGTGAATAAGGGCGAAAGCCCCGAAATAGATTTGGGTTGTCCGATTAAAGGAGGCCACGTGTTGTGAGATCTCCCATTTCATGAAATCGGGAACTTGCGAGTTCTGGTGATGAAAGATCAGGGCATTCCATGGTAGAAACCCCGAAATGGATTTGGGTCATCCGATTAAAAGAGGCCACGTGTCGTGAGATTTCCCATTTCGGGAAATTGGGAGTCGGGAACTCGGGAGTTCTGGTGACGAGAGATCGGGATGTTCCATGGTGGAAATCCCGAAGCAGTCGTAGACCGACCAATTTTGGGAGGCTACATGTCGAGAGATTACCCGTTTTGGGAAATCGGGGATCGGGGATTCGAGAGTTCCGTTGACAAGAGGTCAGGCTCTCGCCTTGATAAATCCCGACTGAAGAGAGACCATGGTCATATGGGAAGAGATCATATTGACCAAGGCATAACCCAAGGGGCTAATCACTGATTTAGGTCTGTTTGGCACTTCGGCGTTTCGACACTCGGGATACCAAAGGGCATGTTCCCTTGTGCTCTCAAACCTCGAAATCCAGGCTTATAAATATCGAGATGTTAGCATGTGGTTAAGTCCTGATGAACGGACGAGATTCCTTCAGAGGATCTCAGGGTCTATAACGACCGTCATATGTGAGGAAGAGATGTCAACTTTAAGTTGGGGAGCGAGTGCACCTTAGGGTAAGTGGCAAGCAGATCTGGACGGCCAAAGTCCACCCGCCCAGATCTACGGCTAAGGATTCATTCTGGAGCCCCCTTGCTATTCTGCCTTTAGCGGTTGGGGGGGGGGGNCCATTCCGCACCCCCCCCCCATTAAAGGAAGAATGGCAAGGGGGGTCCGGAATGGTGTGGCATGTGAAGTGGGACCCGTCTCCTGTCATGTTTCCCACCGTGTCATGTTTCCCCTCTCACCACCTGTACTCCACTCAACCGCGCGACAGGGCCGTTCTTAATGGCCATTTGCTAACCCTATAGGGATTCGTCCCTATTGGCTAGTCACTAACCCTGCTGGGGTTCAGCGGTTGCAGAGTCGAACAATTCGACATCCCTGTAGCGCCGAGGCACAAAATACAAATAGGCGCCATGATTATTTGACCTGTGATCAGGACCCGCGATCACATGGGAGCAGAGAGAGAGAAAGAGCTAGCTTACGCTAGGCCTCCGTAGATATTTCGGGGGCTCTGATTCTGAAGAAATCAACGGAAATTTGATTATGGTAGTGGGTGTGTTACAAAGTGATATCAGAGCATGGTGACAACACTCGACCTGATTGGGCTAATGAACGAGTTGCACATAATATCCGTTCGAAGCACTCCTACGAGGAGTAACCCCCTAACTTAACTCTCTTATCTAGGATCAAAACTCGGAAACGAGAACCCGACTGTGTATGCATGTGAAAGAGTTATGAATTTATGCACAGGTTATAAAATGTATCTAACACTTGACTAATAACCAGTGTTTGTCTTTTCACCTAAGCGGACGATCAACCGCGGGAATTTACAGACGCAAAGAATGGTGACTCACCAAGAGATGGGAGAAGGCTCCCA
>JASDQU010105938.1:108866-150500 GCA_032191745.1 Picea mariana | reverse complement strand
ATAAGTTCTCTTGCCCAAGCAGGCTTTCTTTTATGGGAGAAGGTCATTTAAGGAGGTTCTTGAGCTTCTGTTATATCATGATCTTCAAGAGTCTCCTCATCAGGGGAAGCTATGACTTCCCTTACAGGTTCTACAACTCTAGGAACTTCCCTCACGGACTATGTCGTCCTGAGATTTACAGGTTCCTCTTCATATACCTCTTCAAGCTGGCATCTTCTCGATTTCTTAAGTGCAGCTTCTTCATCAAAGGTCATGTCCCTGCTGATTTCAATATGGAGGTGACCAAGTATGTAGATTCTGAAGGCCTTGGATACCTCACAGTATCCCACAAATATTCCCTTCTTTCCGGAGGGCTCCAGTTTGTTTCTTTTCTCTCTCGGAATATGAATAAACACTGGACAACCAAATATTTTGAGATGGCTTACCTCTGGCTTCTTTCTGGTGAACATTTCTTCTGGGGTCTTGAACCCAAGTGCACTATGGGATAGTCTGTTCTGCACATAAACAGTTGCCATAACTGCTTCTGCCCATAAGCACATAGGAAGATCTTGATCGTGAATCATGGTCTTCACAGCTTCCATAATCGTTCTGTTCTTCCTTTCAGCTACACTGTTTTGTTGGGGATTATAGGGAGTAGTTAATTCCCTCTTCATCTCGACATCTCTGCAGAAGCTTACGAACTCCTTCGAGGTATATTCTGCTCCATTATCTGACCTGAGTATCTTTATCTTTCTTTCGGAAAGATTCTCTATCAAGGCTTTGAATTCCTTGATCTTGCTGAACACTTCAAATATATCCAGGTCTTTTACGAGAATAATCATTAATGAATGATACATAGTATACATACCCATTAATGGAGGATGATGGCATTGGGCCACATACATCTGAATGAATGAGTTCTAGGACTCCTTCTGCCTTGATGTCCCTCTTCAGAAACAGGTTCTTGATGTTCTTCCCTTGTGCACATCCATTGCATATGCCTTATGGTAAACTTGTGACAGCTTTCCATATGTATGGTAGCGCCTTGTAGTTGATGTGAGCTAATCTTCTAGAGTTCACATGGATTCTTCAATAGCGTGGGTCATGGCATCTTTCGAGTGACCCACCTTCTTCTTTTCCACTGATGATTGCTTCATTTATGATTTCTTCTTTAGCACGTTTCCTTCTGCAACCTTTGCTATAGCTTCCTCATGTGACCTGGAGCAATGTCAACAAAACAACAAGCAAGAATAATATCCTTCTTGATAATATAAAGCAATAGCACGAACAATCATCACAGTAGCTCCTTTAGAGCTTAGTACTTATAATTTAGCAAAGATTAAAGGTAAGGAATACAATACGAAATGGGGTCAACACTCTCTTAGTGTTGTGACCAAGCATTCTTCAATGGCAATCTGAAACTAACACAAGAGGTTTCACCTAGAGGAGGTGTTAGTCATATCAGACAAAGTATTCACATCTATATTCTCACATGCTATCAAGTATAATACTTTACGATGATTGCTATCTTAACTAAAGTCATTAGCTTGTCATGTGTACCTTTGAATCTTGATTAATCAAACCTGGAGCCTTGTCCTCAAGAGTGAGTGCTTGCTTTTCTTCCAGGTCTCCTTCACTCAAGTGACGAGTACTTTCTTCAACATGTCTGTTGTACTAAGACACTATGCTATCTTGACAAAAGATTTTGTTAGAGGATAAGCTCTATGATCAACTTTTAATCCTTCTAATGATTTGATCATAGCTTCAACATGCAACACTGATCAAGATAATTTCATAACAAAAGATGCATATTAGAATAATCATATCTAGGTTGCATCATTCCTATGAATGTGTTGGATCTTGAGATCCTTCTGGATCTATGGCAAAAGATCCCTTCTCCTGCAAATAATCTTTAGGGTTTAACCATTAACCATATGTGAGTACATACCTCAGATAGCATTTGCAGGTAGTGGCTCCATCTGGTAGCAGTGGTAATTATTACCAAAAACTTCAAGAGTGATTACAACTGGTTCTACGGCTGCAACTGCAACATGTACTGCAACTGCAACTGGTTCTAAGACTGCAACTGCAACTGCAACTTAGGGTTTTATGAGGAAACCCTAATTTTTCAAACTTCGAATTTTGAAATTCTGATCCAGGGGATAGATGCGCTAGGCTGAGGCGAGTTAGCTGGTGCAGTCTAAATTTCAAAAATCCAACTTTTACCCCTTCAAATCTGCTCTGCAGATTTTTGGACTGGTGCTTCTGGTTTTCTGGTACTTCTGGTACTCCGATACTTCTGGTACTCTNAGATGCGCTAGGCTGAGGCGAGTTAGCTGGTGCAGTCTAAATTTCAAAAATCCAACTTTTACCCCTTCAAATCTGCTCTGCAGATTTTTGGACTGGTGCTTCTGGTTTTCTGGTACTTCTGGTACTCCGATACTTCTGGTACTCCGATACTTCTGGTACTCTGGTTTTCTGGTTTTTTGGTACTTTGTGAAACTAGGGTTTCACTTTCTGGAAGATCTAGCCACTGAAAAGGTGCACTCTAGGTGCCAAATTGATCTTTGGGGGAGGGCGCAACTTTCTAGGGTGTTGGGGAGCTGAAAATACTTGCTTTTTCAAAACCCTAATTTTCGGGTACGTTAACAGGGACATTTTTCCTCTTGCAGATTGTGCTTTCTTCAAGTTGGCTCTGATACCATGTTAATGTTTATGCCATTATTATAGTTCTTTGCATTTCTTAAGATAAGAGCATCATAAGAATAAGATCACTGAGAAATACACATCCACAAGAGACACAACATTTATCCTGGGAAACCCTCTAAGGGAAGAAGGTTGTTTATAGAAAATATCTATGAAAGAACTTTGGGAAATACCTAGGAAGCACCATTGACGAGGTAATATCAGAGAGAGTGTTGGCAGCCATAAAAAGTATAAAAAAATTCATGTATATGTAGCATGAGACTTGAAAGGGTTTGGGAAAGAATTCCTTCTGAAATAAATTTATTATTTTAATCAAATGAAAATATAATTTTGAATGGTTGTTCTATGCCATTGATACCCAAACAAGGGTATGATTCAGGAAAGAGAGACTTGAAGGACAAAGGAAGGAATATTTAGTAGCCAAGGATGAATGAGATCCTTGCTAGAAATACAAAAAAAAATATGTCATGAATACATTGACCAATACATAGGAGATTGGGAACAAAAGTACTCTTAATAAACACATTGATTGAATGCATTGAGAAATGCATGTTTGCATGAGAGGGAAAATGATGGACTGCCCAGAATGGAAGGAGGACCTTCCAATATTTTACATAGTCGTAATAATGATAGAAAGAGGAATTGGGTGGCCAAGAATGTTGGCACCCTAGTTACTAGTGAAGAAAGAATGCTTGAATGCATTCATGAGAGACTTTCAGTTTCATATGTGTTTATTTGAGGCTATGATACGCAAAAAGAAGGAATAACAAACTTGTTGTAATAATGAGCGTGAATAGATAATCCATGTGGTGAGAAGTTGGTTTAGCCCCAAATAACCATAGAAAGAGTGACTAAAATGGAAAGAGTAGTAAACTGAAATCAATGCAAAGGTGCTTTGTGTGTGAATGTAGCCATGGACATTGGCACATTTGATTAAATTCATTTAATGTTGAATTGCATTTGGAAACGTTTGGTATGCTGAAATGAGAAATATGTAAGGAATGTTGTTTCCTTTTATTTTAGACAAAGGTGATGCAGTTGTTAGACTACACAAATTAAGAATTGTTTGTGATGTCATTGTAAATTTGCAATGAGAATATAGATGCATGAGAAACTAATAGTTTGTTTGACAGTGTAAAGATTGAATTGCAGGAAGGGGGATCTTGGAAATGGAAATATTGTAACCCCGTGAGGAAGACCAATGCATGCTAGTTGTAAAGAGACAAACTTTTATGAGAAGGAATCCTCATGCTTCTGAACTTTGGTTCCAATATGGAACAAATCTGAAAATGAAATGAAATCATGATAGATTTGAAAAGAATTTTGACTGGATTAATGAAAGTATCTCACAAATTTTTGTATGCATATGAACACATGTGAGATGAAAAGATCTGTCCAAGGAGGACAGATGGTGGTCGTCAAATAAGAAAGCATGGAAGAGGGCCATTGTTGTGACAAGATAACTTTGTGATAAGTCATAATCTCCATAAATAATGTTTTGTTTTGGTAACACGGGCTTAAGGGACACTTTCGACAGAGCAAGCCAAAGGGGCACCTCGACAAATCAAGCTTGGGGGATGTTTCAGTTGTAAGACTCAACGAGTCTCTAAAACGCTTCTTGTGAGAGAAATCTTGGACAACCAAGATGGATCACCCGAGGGACTGTATAGCAGAGAAGGGGATGCCTCAGCCTGAGCCTGAAAGGCGAGTGGCCGCAAGGAAAGGGAGACTTCAATAACTCATGTGAAAGACTCAGTAGAGTCTTTAAAAAAAATTCATATGTGGAAAGGGATCATGCACACAATGGGTATGACAAGGAAAATAGTGAGCAGAGCAAACATGACAACCATGTGGATATAGCCCCATAAAAGGCACAAAATAAGTATTGTTGTAACATCCTTGTTTCCCTTAGCTTGTAAATATAACTATAACTTTCCAAAAGATTGTGGGCAGACTGAATATGTGTGGATGTTGGATTTGGTGAACCTTTTTGTTATAAAAGGTAATGTATGTATTTTTGTTATTAATTAAAAATGGATAGTGTTGCATAACTATTGAAAGGGTTTGCCAAGGTAGATCATGATGTTATGAGAGAGATGGTGAAGGGGACTAGCAATGGTTGATATGACCCACACCAGACCAATACCTTACTGGATTTAATTACTTAGACCTAGAACATTCCTTTGACCCATAAATAAGTTACCAGTCAGGCTGGTAGTTGGGAAGTCCTCCTCAAGTGTTAATGAAGATATGGGCAAAGTACCCATCTGAAAGACATCCTAACCTGACCACGAACTGGGGATTCATACCCATGCAATATTGTTGAGGAAAGCAAGAAAAGAAGGTAATTTGTGGGCAGAAGGAAAAAAGATGGTGAAGAGGACATGAGTCGAGAGACCATTCTCTGAAGTGGGAGAGCGTGTGCAGCTCTCTAGTTCGGAAGAGAACTGAAAAATGGGTTGTTCTGGGTACAGGAATTTGTTGGGAAGCATCTTCAGTCCAAGATGATAAATGGGGTTGCAAGAGGATGAGTGACTGAGGAATCACTCATCGCAGACCCCCTTGCTTGGTAAAGGAAGAAATGATCTGATAAATTGTGAGAAGAACATAGCAATATCCATCCCTGGTTGTCATTGAACAAGAAGGAAGATTCTTTCTCAGATAATCATGATCTAGCTAGGGGGTGGCCAGCGATAAATCCGTTCAGGAGTGGTTGTGCCTACGATTGGGTGGAAATGGGCACCCCTCTCAGCAGTTGCTTCACCATTTGGTTTCTGTGATAAGTCTTCTTATATCATGTGTACTAGAATTGAAATAATGATTGAATGTCTATGTTTGTGACTAAGATTCACATTGTTTGATTACTATTAGAAATGCTTGTTATTCTTCTATAAACCCCTGCATTTGAATGGTTTTCTATTTTCCTTTGCTTAGCAGCAGGAGAACTATTAGAAGTGGGTTTGTAAATGAATCTAAGAATAAGTTTAGGATCTCTGTATTGGTTGGAAAATCCTTAAGGGAGTTTTTCCCAAGGATGGACTTTGTAATGCAAGAGTCAAGGTAGATTTAGCTGGAATATTTCAGTCCTGTTGACCCCTCAAATTTTACCTTCGCAGGATTACTAAATTTGAGCTCTGTGGAGGGAGGGCACCTCCTTCAAACCATTCATCTGTGTGACCAAGGGCTCATGTACATGGCCCTAAACAAATCATGGCTAAGAGTAGAGTGTGCATCCTCGAGGCTTGTCAGAAAATCCATATGACTGGGACCCTGGAATCCTTCACTAGGTCCAAAAGGAGCTAGGATATTTTGGCTTTGGAACTTTGGGAAAAAGAGAGTGTTAAATAGGTAGAAAACCTGAATGTTGAATATGTGAAGTAACATGAGACCGTATATTTGGGGATGCCTCGGGATCTTCCCTAGCTATTGGATATATGTCACGGTCAGTTCAGCATTGACCACTCTAGAAGAAAGGGAGTGTTAAGCAGGTTTAACCCTCGAACGTCGAACTCGTGAAGTGATGAGAACCGTAGATCTGAGGATGCTTCAGTATCTCCCATGACCATTGGATCTATGACCTGGTCAGTCTGGCATTGACCACTCCAAGAGAAAGGGAGTGTTAAATAAGTAGAACCCCTAAACGTTGAAGTCACAAAGCGATAAGGACCATTGATCTGAGGTATTTCAGGATACCTCCTGACCATTGGATCTAGACTGTCGTCATCACGGCGTTGACCACTCTGGGAGTAAGAAGGAAATTACACAGCGGATTCCCCAAATGTCGAAGTCGTGAAGAAACAGAGGTCATAGATCTATAGATCTACGTGGACCCATCTCGACCATGGGATATAAGGGGTTTTGGGAGGCTTCTGGAAGGAGTTCATACTTCAAAGCTCTGGGATAATTTGCAGGTGGGAGAAGCTCGAGACTCCTAGATATTTTCTGTCTAGAGTGACGTGGCATGTTGACGTCATCTAGGGTGATGTGGACCCATATTCGACATGCCATGTGTCACCCTGATTTGTGATTTTTATAGAAATTATATTCCACCCATTGATGGGGACACGTGTCATGTCTACCCCTTTCCATGTGTCAACCCCATGTACATTTCTCACTTGGACCAATAGCTAGTGGAATACCTTGAGGGACTAGTAGTTCAAGACTTCAGGAAATTTGGGATGCTAAGACACTGGGGTTAATTCGACCAAAGGCCTAGATCCACATGTCTATTACATGTCAAGATTCCTCACTTCTATAATGTCGCATTCTCATTGTCGCAAGTGTCACACTTTTGTCACAAGTGTCGTAAATGTCGCATTTTTGTTCAACATATGTCGCATTGCGAACGACACCATGGAAACACTTGATACATCCTCTAGAACATGTTGGAAGGGGAAACCACATCATTTGAAAAACTAAGAAAAATGTTTTACCTTGAGAAATGGTCATCTTAACGAAATTTTGGAAGATTAGCGCTCCCCTGCTCATATGCAAGGAGTGTTAGCACTGTTTGTCCATCTAGCAGGAGCGTTGTAGCACTCTGTTGCCAGTTTTGAGGGAGAGTTGATTGGTTGAGAGAATCATGAGAAGAAATCCCCCTTGTCTCTAAATACAACTAGAGATGATCCGAGTTGGTTTGGCTTGAATCCAAGAATTAGGCTCCATCTAAGGGAGATGCCACAACTGAATGAGTCATATCCTCAACTTATTCCTAATATAACTAAAGTGGTTGAGCCTCAATATAACTAAAGTGGTTGAGCCTCTCAAAGCCTATAAAAGGAGGCATCTCATGGTGAAGAAGGGAGAATGATCAGCAAAAGGTATTGTCATTTTGATCGTGGATCTTTCAAGCAAGGGATTTGACAAGGAGGACTTGGAGAGGTTGTTGCAACTGCATCTAAATATTGTAAGTGTCTTTTTAATGTTCTCATTAATATATGCTTGGCTTATTTCCTTCTAGTTTATGTATATTTACATATTCTTTTCTATTATGGATCAATTTGGTTTAAACTAATCTTGGTAGAGTAGGAAGTCTTTTTTTTTCTTCATTGTCGATTACATTACAGGTATCGTGATGTGCTAAGGAGCTTGAAGATCAAGTTTAGATTGGATAAAACCAAGACAAGCTTCGAAACAAGGTACATCATACCTTCTCCCTCTCTTTCTTTTGATTATATTAACCATATTCAAAGGGATATTAATTTCCATTTGCATATTTCTGTCTCAGTATTAGGGGTCTAGAATCCGAGGAAAGATCTACCTGTCGAATGAGTATGGACTAAAATAGGTATTGAAAATGGAATTTTGGATGGTTGACTCTCAAGGAGGATACTTCCCTTGGACATTGGAACGTGACATGTTTCTCCCTTTGATGGGGCCATGTGTCATCTCTGCCCCTTGCCATGTGTCAACCCTGTGTACATTTCTCACTTGGCCCAATAGCTGGTGCAATACCCCGGGGGACTAGGAGTTCAGGACTTCGGGAAATTTGGGATGCTAGGACATTAGGGTTAATTCGACCGAAGGCCCGGATCCACCTGTCCCTGCCTCTACATTTAATGCGTCACCACATGTAAGTGTGGACCCTTCGGGAGTCCAGGAATTTGGAACTCTAGAGATTTGGAGTGGTGCGATCGGATGATTCGAATAGGGATGAAGGCTCAAATTTTCTTTCCCGCTCATACAGGTTGTCGGACAATTTAAATACAATTAATTTAAATGAAAAGGGACCCTCTTCGGGACTCTAGCATTCGGGATATTTTGGTTCATGAGCACATGAGGAGGAATTTCTCTGAAGTCTGAAGGCTTAGGCGCTAATTAATATTAATGAATCCAAGTGCCTTGGAGATTTTGGTAAAGAGTGGGATTTCACTGTGTTAATGGTTAATTAACCTAGTAGACCTATAGGAGTTAGACGAATGTCAACTCCGGGTTGGAAGAGTCTTCGTACACTATGATGAGGTGTAATATCAGGTGACAGAGAGCCACGTGGGTGTCATGTGGCTGTAAGGGACTCCAGTTAATGAAGGCTTAAAGAACCTGAAAGAGCCATAACTTGCAATCCAAAGCTTGGATTTGAGCATGGTAGCAGTTGTTAGAAATCTCTTGATGAGTAGAAGAGCATGGAAAATCCATGGAAAGAGGGTTTGAGATGATTAAGGAAAGTGAAATTTTGATGCCCCATCCCTAAAAAGGATACTTAGGGGTCGGGTGTGTTACAGAGTGGTATGAGAGCCAAGGTACAACACTTGGCCTACTTGGGCCCATGAACGAGTTGCATAAAAGTCTTCTTAGAGAACTTTTAAGGAGTAACCCCCTATCTTACCCCATTAGTAAGAAACTTATCTAAACCACTGCTGAAAAGAGGAATGAAACTTTATGTTGTTGTTATGTGTTTGAAAAGTGTTCCAAATAAAGAAGTTGACTACATCTTACAAATTGTATGTGTTTTTCATAAAATGGTAGATAATTAACTAACATAAAATGTTGTATCGGCACTCAAGCAGTCAGTGGACAATAGGAAAACTATAGCGTAAAGTTTGGTGACACACCATGAGTTGGGGGAAAGCTCCCACAATAGAGAATAAGAATTTGATGAGAGGGGGGTGGTGGAAACCCCTCCAGATTTGGTTGAAACCGTAAGAAGCCTCATGGTGGAATTACAAAGTTGTAAGGATGACAATGAAAGCCTGATAAAAGAATAGGAAAATAAAACTGAAATTAATGCAGTCCTACTACAAAGCCTATCAAATATACAGAGGCAATTGCAACACAGACCAACAGCTAGTCATATGGACATACATCATACTAAGAAAACCAAAATTCCACCTCAGATACAAAAGCATGGTCCTGAAAGTGTCTACATGAGAATGAGAACCTCAAGGAAGGCCCAACATGGAGCCAAGAGACACTCAACGGAAAAATCCTCTAGTGAGGAAACTAACAACTCCAAGGAATCTTCTAGTAGCAAAACTAGTTCACATTCCCAAAGGACAAGAAAGAAGAGGAAAAACTCCAAGAGCCATGACCCTGAAAATTTTAAGAAATCCAAACCACCCACTTTCGATGGAGAAATTAATAAAGGGGAAGAAGCAGAAGTTTGGCTACTAGCATTGAAGAAGTACTTTAGAGTCCATGACTACTCTGGAAACTTAAAGGCTTGAATAGCCATTTTCAACTTGAACAGAAAGACCTCCATTTGGTGGGAGGACCTTAGGAATGTGAAAGGAATCCATGAGAAGGACTTGTCATGGAAAAATTTTGAGAAATACTTCAAGAAGAAGTATATGTCGGAAAAATACTTTGATGGGAAGACCAAGGAGTTCTATGAACTCAAGCTGGGACAACTCACAATAGATGAATATATCAACACATTTCTTGAGTTGATAAGGTATGTGCCCTACATAAAGGATGAAAAGGTAAAGATGCAACAATTTATTAGTGGATTTCCTCAGTCCTTTTGAGACAGAATTGAATTTGATGAACCCAAAACCTTAGAGGATACTATCCGAAAGGAAAGGTATTGCTATGAGAAATTCAAGAATAAGGCATAACCTCATGAGGACTGGAAGAAGAAAAGTAATTTGAGATTCAATAAGAAGGGGTTTAAATCCTCAAGATTTAAGAACCATGGGAAAATCTCTAAGATGATACTTCCTACTAAAATTGTATATCAGCAAAATTTCTCATCTCAGAGTGGTAATAAACACTTTGGAGCAGCCCTGGGTAATACTGATAACACAAAGAGAGAATACTTGAAATGTTGGGTATGTGGAGAAGAACATATGTTGAGGGACTGTCCACATAGGAAACAGAATAATATGAGGGTCTACAATGTCCAAGAGGCTACCATATTCAATGATGTGGCTAGGAGCATGCCACAAATTTATGCAGCCTTAGATAATAGACAAGCTGACCACCAAGTTTTAGTGGTGGAGATGGAAGGTATGATTTCCAACCAACTAGTTTCCATTTAATTGACCATGGTTTTAATCTAAGTTATGTTTCCCCTTAAACTGTTGATAAATGTAAATTGCAGCAATTAAAACATGCTAAATCGTGGCTGGTACAACTAGCCACTAGAACCAAAAGAAAGGTAACAGAGTTCATACCAGCATGCCAATTCATTATGAATGGATTACCCACCCAAGCAACCTTAAACATGCTCCCTTTAGGATCTTATGACATGTTGATTGGCATGGACTGGTTGGCTGCCCATAAAACCACGTTGGATTGTTACAATAAAACTTTGGAGTGTGAAGATGCAGAAGGGAGAAAAATAACCCTACAAGGAATTCAAAAGCTTGTCTTAGTGAGACAAATACCATCCCTTCAAGTGAAGAAGTATTGTAGAAAATGATGTCCTTTGTATGCAATACAAGAGTTGAACTCTGTTGAGAACAATAAACCAATCCTGGAGGACCATCCCATATTAAGAGAGTATAAATATGTGTTTCCATAAGAGATATAAGGTCTACCTCCAAGAAGAGATATTGACTTTTCAATAGAACTTGTACCAGGAGCAATGTCAGTGTCTAGAACACCCTATAGAATGAGTACACCAGAACCAGTTGAGCTCAAACTGCAGCTAAAGGAGATGTTGGACAAAGGCTACATTCAGCCTAGTGTGTCTCCATGGGGAGCACCAACCTTGTTTGTGAAAAAGAAGGATGGCACACTCAAGTTGTGCATAGACCATAGGCAGCTTAATAAGATGATCATTAAGAATAAGTATCCCTTGCTAAGGATTGATGACTTATTTGACCAATTAAGGGGTGCTACAATTTTCTCCAAGATTGAATTAAGGTCTAGATACCTTCAAGTCTGAATTAAGGATGAATACATCCACAAAACAACCTTTAGGACAAGATATGGGCATTATGAATTTGTGGTGGTGCCATTTGGTCTTACCAATGCACCAGCCATTTTTATGTGCTTAATGAATAATGTACTCAGTAAGTTTTTAGATATATTTGTGTTGGTTTTCATTGATTATATCCAAATATATTCTAAGAGTAGGAAAGAAGATGAATAACATAGAAAAGTTAGTGCTTCAAATGCTAAGAGAACATCAAATCTATGCTATTTTTAGGAAGTGTGACTTTTTCAAAAAACAAGTCCATCACTTAGGCCATGTTATTTCTGAAGGAGTGGAATTTGACCCTGACAAGATCAAATCCATTATGGATTGGCCTACCCCAAAAGATGTATCTGATATCAGATCCTTTATGGGCCTAGAAGGATACTATAGAAGGTTCATAAAGGGATTCTCCAAGATTGGTTTCCCAATCACCTCCCTTCAAAAAAAGGGAGCTAAATTCCTTTGGAAATCAGAATGTGAAGAGAGATTCCAACAACTGAAATACCTTCTAACTAATGCACCTGTGCTGAAGATTGCAGACCCAGACAAGGACTTCCTTGTGTGTATATATGTATGCAAGGAAGGGCTCGGAGGAGTCCTTATGTAAGAAGGACATGTGATTTGCTACGAATCCAGAAAATTGAATGAGCATAAAATCAATTATGTGACCCACGATTTGGAATTGTCTGCCATAGTACATGCTTTAAAAATGTGGAGGCATTACCTCCTAGGTAGAATATTTGTGCTTATGACAAACCATAGTGGGTTGAGATCTTTGTTTGATCAACCAAAACTTAATTCTAGAAAAGATAGATGGATGTCTCTCCTTAGTGAGTGTGATTTTGAAATCAAACATATCAAAGGAAAAGAAAATAGGGTTGTTGATGCCCTTAGTAGAAGTATGAAAGTGATTCACTTGGCAGTTTTAAGCACCTGTGAATCAGATGTCAAGGAGAGAGTCAAAAGTGCACAAGAAACATATGCATTTTTAAAGACTGTGAAATCATACTTGGAGCAAAGCCCACAGGGCTGAAGTATGAAGGTTATCAATTGTTGAATGATGGCCTGCTAACTTACAAAGGTAGGTTGTATATTCCAAATTGTGATGACTTGAAGAGGTTCATAATGGATGAAATACATAAAATTCCATATACTGGTCATCCTGGTTATCAGAAAATGATCACAACCACTAGGAAACTATTTTATTGGCCCGGACTAAAAAAGAACATAGATGATTATTTAGATAAATGTATAGAATGTCAGGAAGTCAAGGCGGAGCACCAACATCCAGTAGGGTTGTTGCAACCCCTACCAATTCCATGGAAATGGGAAACCATTTCCATGGACTTCATCACAAGGTTACCAAAATCAACCAAACAAAATGATGCCATCATGGTAGTTGTGGACGAACTGAGCAAGGTTGTTCACTTTATTCCTGTCAAATCAACTTGCAAGGAAATAGATATTGCCAGTATTTTCATGAAATAAATATTTAGACTGCATGTCATGCCTAAAGAGATCATGTCCGACCGAGATACAAAATTCACTTCAAACTTTTGGAAATCTCTATTTGTTGGATTTGAAACTAAATTGTTATTTAGTACAACCTATCACCCTCAAACTAATGAGCAGATAGAGAGGGTAAACCAAGTGTTAGAGGACATGTTAAGGATGCATGTAATGCATCAGACTAAGAAGTGGGAAGACTACCTACCATTGGTATAATTTTCCTATAACAATGGCTATCAAGAGTCTTTAAAGATGAGCCCTTTTGAGGCCCTCTATGGTAGACAATGCAATATTCCAATCAGTTGGAATAACCCAGTAGACATAATTGCAATCAGGCCAGATATGCTAAAGGAAATGGAACAACAAGTAATTCAGATAAAACAGAATCTGAAAATAGCTCAGGATAGACAAAAAAGCTATGCACAAAGAGAAAAAGGACTCCTCAAGAGTTCAAAGCAGGGGATCATGTGTATCTCTGAGTAAGACCTAGAAGAACTTCCTTGATAATGGGAGCATGTGCTAAGCTAGCACCCTAGTATTGTGGACCCTTTGAAATTTTGGATAGAGTAGGACATGTAGCATATAGACTAGCACTTCCTCCCATAGTGAAGGCACATAATGTTTTCCATGTTTCGTTATTGAAGAAATATGTACATGATTCTAATTATATAATTGATTGGTCTATGATTCAGGTGGAGCCAGAGGGAGAATTCTTGCCATAGCCACAATGAATAATAGACAAGAAGGAAATCCCACTCAGGAACATAACCATTGCACATTTCAAGGTGCCATGGAAGCACTTTGGTCCAGATGAAGCTACATGGGAAATGGAGGATGCCATGAAACAGGCATACCCATATTTGTTTACTTTTGTACATATAGAGTACATCGGCATGTAGAACATCGAGGATGATGTTCCTTTAAGGGGGAGGGGATTATAATACCCCTATTTCCCCCATCTTGTAAATATAACTATAACTTTCCAAAATACTATGGGCAGACTGAATATGTGTGGATGTTGGATTTCATGACCTTTTTGTTATAAAAGGTAATGTATGTATTTTTGTTATTAATTAAAAATGGATAGTGTTGCATAATCGTTGAAGGGGTTTTCCAAGGTAGATCATGAAGCTATGAGAGAGATGGTGAGGGGGGAAAGCAATGGTTGAGATGACCCCCACCAGACTAGTACCTTACTGGATTTAATTACTTAGACCTAGAATAGTCCTCTGACCCATAAATAAGTTACCATCCATGCTGGTAGTTAGGAAGTCCTCCTCAAGAGTTAATGAGGAGATGGGAAGAGTACCCATCTGAAAGACATCCTAACCTAACCATGAAGTGGGGATTCGAACCCATGCAATATTGCTAAGGAAGTAAAGAAAAGAAGGGAATTTATGGGCAGAAGGAAAAAATATGGCGAAGAGGAAATGATTTGAGAGACCATTCTCTGAATCAGGACAGCATGTGTAGCTCTCTAGTTCGGAAGAGAAATGAAAAATGGGTTGTTCTGGGTACAGTAATTTGTTGGGCAGCATCTTCAGTCCAAGATGATAAACGGGGTTGCAAGAGGATGAGTGATTGAGGAAGCACTCATCGCATACCCCCTTTCTTGGTAAAGGAAGAAATGATGAGGAGAGTGATCTTCATCCCTGGTTTTCATTGAACAAGAAGGAAGAGACTCTCTTCGAGCATCATGATCTAGCTAGGGGGTGGCCACCGGTAAATCCATATAGGAGTGGTTGTGCCTACAGTTGGGTGGAAACAGGCACCCCTCTCAGCAGTTGCTTCACCATCTAGTTTTCGTGATAATTATTCTTATATCCTATGTACTAGAATTAAAATAATGATTGAATGTCTGTGTCTATGACTAAGATTCACATTGTTTGATTACTATTAGAAATGCCTATTATTCTTTTATAAACCCCTGCATTTGAATGGTTTTATATTTTCCTATGCTTAGCAACAAGAGAACTGTTATACATGGGTTTGTAAATGAATCTAAGAATAATTTTACGATCTTTGTATTGGTTAGAAAATCCTTAAGGGAATTTTTCCCAAGGGTGGACTTTGTAATGCAAGAGTCGGGGTAGATTTCATTGGAATATTTTAGTCTTGTCGACCCCTCAAATTTTACTTTCGTAGGATTTCTAAATTCGAGCTCTGTGGAGGGAGGGTGCCTCCTTCAAACCATTTGTCTCTATGACCGAGGTATCATGTCCACGGCCCTAACCAATTAACGGCTAAGAGTAGAGCGTGCAGCCTCGAGTCTTGTCAGAGAATTGATATGACCGTGACCCTGGAACCCTTCGCTAGGTCAAAAAGGAGTTAGGCTATTTTGGATTCGGAACTCCAGGAGAAAGGGAGTGTTAAACAAGTAGAACCCCTGAACATTGAAGTCGCAAAGTAACACGAGAACCGTAGATTAGGGGATTCCTTGGGATCTTCCCTAGTCGTTGGATCTACGTCACGGTCAGTCCAGCATAGACCACTCTAGGAGAAAGGGAGTGTTAAGTGGGTGGAACCCCTGAACATCGAAATAGTGAATTGATGAGAACTGTAGATCTGAGGATGCTTTGGGATCTCCCATGACCGTTGGATCTACGTCGTGGTCAGTCCAGTGTTGACCACTCCGAGAAAAAGGGAGTGTTAAACAGGTAGAACCCCCGAATGTCGAAGTCGCGAAGTGATGAGGAGCATCGATCCGAGGATACTTTGGGATCCATCCTGACCGTTAGATCTAGATCATGGTTAGCCCAACGTTGACCACTATGAGAGAAAGAATGAAATTATATAGCAGATTCCCCGAATGCCAAATTCGTGAAGAAACAGAGGTCATAGATCTATGGATCTACGTGGACCCATCTTGACCATGGGATATAAGGGGTATTGGGAGGATGCTAGCAGGAGTTCGGACTTTGGAGCTCCAGGAGAATTCACAAGGAGGATAAGCTAGATACTCATGGAGGTTGTCTGTCCGGAGTGAGGTTACATGCTGGTGTCACCTAGGATGATGTCGACCCATATTCAACATGCTATGTGTCACCTTGATTCGTTATTTTTACAAAAATTATATGCCAATTGGAATGTGACATGTGTCTCCCATTGATGGGGCCATGTGTCATCTCTTTCCCTTGCCATGTTTCAACCCCATGAACATTTCTCGCTTGGCCCAAAAGATGGTGGAATACCCCAAGGGACTAGAACTTTGGGACTTCTAGAAATTTGGGATGTTGGGACGATGGGGTTAATTCGGTCGAAGGCCCAAATCCACATGTCCCTACTTATGCATTTAATGCGTCGCCTTGTGTAAGTGTGGACCCTTTGGGAGTCTGAGAATTCAGAACTCCAAAGGTTTGGAGTGGTGTGATTTGATGAGTCGAAAAGGGTCGAAGGCCCAGATTTGCTTTCCTGCTCCTACAAGTTGTCGGACAATTTAAATATAATTGTTTTAAATGAAAAGGGACCCTCTTTGGGACTCTGCCATTCGGTATATTTGGGTTCATGAGCATATGAGGAGGAATTTTTTCGAAGTCCGAAGACTTAGGCACTAATTAATATTAATGAATCCAAGTGCCTTGTAGAGTTTGGTAAAGAGTGTGATTTCATTGTGTCAATGGTTAATTAACCTAGTAGACCTATAGGAGCTAGACGAATGTCAACTCTGGGTTGGAAGAGTCTTTGTACACTGTGATGAGGTGTAGTGTCGGGTGACAGGGAGCCATGTGGTTGTAAGGGACTCCAATTAATGAAGGTTTAAGGAAATTGGAAGGGCCATAACTTGCAATCTAGAGCTCGGATTTGAGCATGGTAGCAGTCGTTAGAAATATCTTGATGATTAGAAGAGGATGGAAAATTCATGGAAAGAGGATTCAAGATGATTAAGGAAAGTGAAATTTTGATGCCCCATCCCTAAAAAGGGTACTTAGGGGTCGGGTGTGTTACAATTGTGTTGATGTGTGAATCTTCCTTTTGAGTTATGAATAGCAATAAAATGCATTTTCATAAAATTGAACTGGATATGCTTATTGTTTGGGGTTATTGTAGGCATATGCTAAATTCCAAGAGTCTGGGAAAGGACCATATCAAGAAGAAGAAAACATTAATGAAGTAGCTAAAAATTAATGGAATGGCATGTGTTGTTGAAAAGCACACCAAGGATGTTGTTCCTTTAAGGGGGAGGGGATTGTAACACCCATGTTTCCCCCAACTTATAATTATTCTTGATTAATGATTTCCATGCCATCGCATGCAAATAATGTAATTGTATTATGGTTTAATTGTAACTTCCAACAACTTACTGTGGGGCTGAATCCTTGAGCACTGGCCATGATACCACTAGAGGAAAGAGTGAGGGAACATAGAGAAGGGTTCATGATGAGATGACCCAATCCTCCTTGCTAAAATATTTCATTTGGAATAATAAGCCTTAACCTAATCCTAAGAAAAAATTCAGTTGATGAGAAAAGGACTGGTGGTTGAGCAACCAACCACCCCAATGAATGGAAGCATGGAGGGCCTGACTAAGACAATAGGAATTTGTCAGCCAAAGGTACCCAACGTACCATTCCAAAACCCCCAAAATTGACCTGATTTTCCTTCTAACAAAAGGAAGGGAACAGGTAGGGAAATTTCCATATTTTATCTAGGAGATGCACAGGGAGATAGAAGGAAGAATGCATGAGTGCATGTAAGCGGGAGGATGCGCAGAAGCACACTCTCTGAAGATGGAGGCAAGAGTGTGCAGCCTAGTCATGCATAGAAGAAGAAATCGAGGATATTTCGAGCATCATAGGAGGAGATCCACTGCAAGAGAGCATGCGAGTAAACACAGATAGATTCCTTAATGGTATCATGGCTTTCCATGGGGGTGGCTTGTAGCCGAAGTGACTAAGCATGTAGAGCCTATGGTTGGGTGGAAATATCAATTCCCACATTCAATTGGTTAGTATATCATGTAAACAGATAAATAACTATGTGTATTGAATTTAATATGTTTGAAGTTAAATGTTTTTCCTGGTGTGTGTTGAACGTGAATACTTGATGCGTGAGCTTTAATTTGTATTTCTTGAGTTTACCTTGTGTTTGCATGGAATATATATACAAGGAAACATTTGTAACCTTGATGATAGGTTGTCTCTGTCTTTAGAAAGATAACCGTAAGAATTTGACAATGACAATATTGTGTGAGGAATACTTACACACACACACACATATCCATAATCATTTGAATATGTAAATAACTCAAATCCTTGTTATATCTTAAGTTGGAAGATGAACCGGCTTCACTGCTTGTTGCATGTGCTATTGTGACTATTTATATATATGTGTATATGTGCACACTTGTGTGTCACACTGTTTGGATTCCCTGTAACAAATGGACCTCTCAGGATAAAATGAAATAGAGGAACCTATGTGTCATGGTGTCTGGATTCCCTAGGACAAATGGACCTCTCAGGATAAGATGAAATAGAGGCACATGTGTGTTGCATTGTTTGGATCCCTAGGAGAAATGGACCTCCCAGGATAAGATGAAATAGAGTTACATGTGTGTCACAGTGTGTGGATCCCTACAACAAATGGACTGTTAGGGATAAAATGAAATAAAGGCTCCCTCAGTAATCAATGGAGTACATAGAACCAAGGAGAGAGTTCTTGAGTCTCGGTAAGTCTTGGAAAGGATTCATAAAAACATTTTTGAAATTGGATAAGTCCTGGACCGGTCTATTAAACCTAAAGAAAACCCTTGTTTTTCCTCAGAGGATCATGATTGTCATTTTACATGATAGTTAGATCTGGACCCTTTATTTGTGTAGGGGTAGGATTAAATCTCGAATGTCGATCTAGCAAGAAAATAGACCCTAACCATCCATTGTAGGGTGTCAATTGGAGTAATTCAATGAGATGATCTCAGAAGAGAAGACTATGAATGAGGGGCTTCGAAGGCAGACCTAGACTGTCGATCGGTTGATAGGTGAGAGTTGATCTAAGTCATAGATCGCCTTGGGGTTCATTCTAGCGAGGAATGGGAATGGTGACATCAATATGGCATGGTATCCCAACTCGGCATCCAACGTGTCTTGGGGCTGACAGGTGTCACCCTAGGAGTGGCCCAAGACCAAGGGTCATCCGAGAAGGGGGCTGGGAAACCTTGTGAACTTACCCTTGATCTAAATCGTTGGATCTAGAAGCTATCAGGTCCTCATTGTTGTTCAGAGGAAGTTGTTCTGAGTTAGCTGCAGACTTGCAAGAGATGCACTCTAAAGGAAGTACTTTGAGGGATGATCAGGACCGTAGATCAGCAAATGGGAGATAATATCCTAGCCATTGGATTGATTTATAATCTTACGAACAAATAAGAACCGTACTCCTGGAAATGATGAGTAAAATGGAAATAGATCCATGTGGCATGTAAAAATTGGTCCACGTGTCACATGGGAATTATAACACGTGTCAAGAGGAATCGAGTTTATAGGCAAGAACTTTTATTGAATTAAGAGTGCCATGTGTCATGATAGGTGGAAAGGCCACAAGTCAGGACAGGTGGCACAATATTTCTCTATAGAGCTAAGGCGTATGGGAAGATCCTGACCATCCATAGGAGTTGATATTTTCAGTGTTGATTCTGAAGAGTTTGGAGTATGACTCCGAAGAGTTTGGAGAACATCTCCAAAGACCTCGGAGCATGACTCTAAAATCCATTATGGACCATTGATATGTCGAGCTCAAATAATCTCCGAGATGCAATCATGACCATTGATCCATCAAGATCAGAGAAGATCTGAAAGAAGATATAGATCATCGATCTACCAAGAGAAGAGGGACTCGGCAGATGATCTAGATCATCAATCTTTAGTTGAGGGATCAAGTGGATGATGTGAATGGTGCCACATGTCATGATGCAAGTGGTGCCACATGTCAAGCATAGAAGGTTCCATGTGACGTAGTGATTTGGCACCTGTAGGTGAACTTTCGTGGGAGATATAAGTGTCATGTATCAAGTGGTGATAGTGCCACGCTTTACATAGAGATGGTGTCACGCGTCAAGAGGATTGTGCACATGGAGGTGATAAACCTGAAGGGAGATCTAAACCATCGATTGAGGAGAGTGGTTGTGATGAATAACAACCATCAATCAGTCGTAAGACCCACTTTCCCCAATATGAAGGGTTTTGGAGGGGTTATTAACCCTTGTGTAACCTAGGAGCCCCGATAAAATCCTAGTCATTCATCATCAGATCCCTAAATTTGTTTTATCCATCCAAGAAAGTTGTTATCAGACTCAATTGTTAGAGCATGTGGGGTAGCATGTCATGGGAGCTCTCTGATGGGAGGATCTCGATAGCAACGAAAGATTATGATAGAATTTTGATAACCATGGGCCAATGTGTGATGTAGCAGATGCCACGTCAGTGCCATGTAGGAAGGCACGTGTTATAGGAAGTCACATGGATGACATATGGCTATGAGGTGGCCTTTGGTCAAAAAAGGATAAGAAGTTTGTGAAGCCATAAATTCGATCAAGAGATTGTTTTTTAGCACGGTAATTATCATTAGAAATCTCTTGACAAGAAGAAGGTGATGGTGCCTCGAAAAGAGGCTTTGATATCGTTGAGGAAAAGCAAAAATTTACCACCACATCCCTTAAAAGGGTATTTAGGGGGTCAGGTGTGTTACAAATGGTCACGCGAACTATAAGAGTGTTGTCAATGTTGGAGAAATTTCTATTTTCGGCACACTAGTTCAGTGGGAGTTAACTGACTAGTTTTATTTTAGACTTTCTAATTTTATATCATCACTATTATGCATGCATTCCTAATTATAGGATGTCATTTCCTGAATGAGTGAATATCACTCACTCATTGGATAGATCATAATATACATTGATTCTCATTCTTCATATTGTATCTCTCTTCCTTTTCTTGATAAGCTTTGTTTGTGTATGCTTTATCTAGGTCTCTTGTGTAGGTTTCCATGAAACACTAACATGGTATGAGAGTCAAGTTGCTTGGAGTGACTCAGACAAGCTAGAGAAGAGCGAAAGAGGATTGAGTAAAGCTAGTTTTTTCCATCATCGTAGCCTATCCCTATCGAAGAGTGCGACAATTGGAATCGTCACAGCCTATTCCTGTCGAAGGGTGCGACGATCTAACTCACACTTCAAAGAAAAAAAATTCCTCGAGAATCGTCGCAGCCTATACACAGTTTAGGGTGTGACATTGTCGCACTATACTCTTCACCCGGGATGCGAAGATCCAATTTTTCACATGCGTCTCACTTTATCGTTCTCTAGGGTGTGACGTTTCAGCATCGTCACACTGTATCCTTCTTTAGGGTGTGACGATTCAGCTGCCCTCCCGAGAATTGGTTTTCTACAGTAAAATAGTCATATCTCAAAATCTATTATTTGGGTCATGATGAAATTTTGACCAGAGACGTATAACATAGTGATTCTCATGCTCGCTAAAAACATCCAAAACCCACATTGTATTTTAGGAGATATAGTCATTTTATCATATCTATAGCTGTCATAGAACTATTTGTCATATCTCGAAATCCACGATCTGGGTTTTCAGGATCTTTTCAGAATAAATAGTAGGGATGGAGACGATGCAACTTCTTCAATCAAGTCTGATGATAATACTCACATTGTACAACTATTTTGAATGAATCTGAAGGCTTCATTCCAACTCAAAAGAAAAGGACTGTATAATTTGATGATGGCGACAAAAACAGAACCTAAATCAACGCTTGAGAAGACCGAATGGGTGAATCGTAAGGATGAGGCCACGGGACTACTTCTTGTGTTAATCTCCATTGATATGTGGTTTCATGTTTCCACATGAAAGACTCCAAACGAGATCTGGACCACCTTGGAAAGACTCTTTGGAAAGTAGGATGAGATGCGAGGGCATATGCTTGTGGTAGAGTAGAATACCTTAGACCCTAAAAGTTTTGATAATATATAGGATTTCTTTACGAAATTTAAATCTTTGATATTGATCTTGGGTGAATGTGGTATTGATAATTCTACACAATAGAAACAACTTATTCTAACAATCTTGGCCAAGATAGGATCAGAATACGTTGTATATGTCTCCAATTTCCATTTTGGCAGATGTCTTTTGGGAGCAAATTGGAAAATGCCTACGATGGATTAGTTCATTGAGTTTCTCACACAAGAGCAGAAAAAACTCATACAGATGGGCCTCATGAAAGATCCCAAAGCACATGCACTCACCATGCATGATGGAAAAGGGTCATCCAATCAGAAATCGAAGAAGAAACGAAAGGAGCTATTACATCCAGAGTCAAAGAAGGAGGGATATTCCAAACCCTTCAAGGATTCTTCAGGTTCCAAAGATTATTCAAATTCCAAAGGGAAGAAGAAGAAGGGAAAGCAGTGCACATATTGCAATAAACTGAATCATGAAGAATCCACATGCATGAAGAAGTAGATCGATCTTATGACACAGATACTTCAGAAGAATAACCTTGGAGACTTCATTCCTGGAGGAGACAAGAAGAAGAAGGAAGAAGACCATGCACCTAAGAAAGGTAATCATCATGCTCTGGTTGCAATTAATTTCTTATCTGATTCATGGATTATAGATTATGGTGCATCACATCATATGGCAGCTAAAAAGGAAGTTTTTACTTCTTTGAGTTCATGCTCTGGACCTCCTATTCTCATGGGGGATGATACTCCAATAGCAGTTGCAGGAGAGGGAAGAGTGGAACTCCCTAATGGAAGTTTTCAGAATGTTTTACATGTTCCAAAGATTTCTATAAATCTTCTTTCATTTTATCAGATCACTCAAATAGGTAAAAGGGTTGAATTTACATCAGATTCATTTATTGTACTTGACATGCATGACAGTTCCATTATTGCAATTGGTGAGGTAGATCAAAAATCACGGTTGTATAAGTTCACTAAGTTTACTGAATATGACTCTTCTTTGATACTTACACATGCTAATGATATTAGTAGAGTATGGCATGAGAGATTTGGTCATTTAAACTTTAGGTACATGCAACAACTTTACAAGCAAGGAATGGTCAAAGGCTTTCCAGACATTCATTTTTCTTAAGGGGTTTGTGAAGGATGCATTCTCGGCAACCATCCTAAAGAGAAGTTTGAAAAGGGGAAGGCAAGGAGAGTCTCCTCTTCCTTAGAGCTTGTTCACAGTGATCTCATGGGTCCATTTCCACATCCGTCCATCAGCAAAGCAAGGTATGTTCTTACATTTATTAATGATTACTCACGCTATACTTGGGTTTATTTTCTCAGACAAAAGTATGAAGTTTTTGAGCATCTCAAAGACTTCAAAGCTCTAGTAGAGACACAAACTGGGAAGAAAATAAATATCCTTCATACAGACAATGGGTGAGAGTATATCAACAATGATGTTCAGAATCTTTGTCGTGAAGATGATATCTATTTGCAGCACAAAGTTCCATACACTCCATAGAAGAATGGATTTGTTGAAAGGAAGAACATGTCTCTCAAGGAGATGACCAGTTGCATGTTTCATGCAAGATCACTTCCTTCCAATCTTTGGGCTGAGGCACTTAATTATGCTGCTTATATATAGAATATATCATCTCACAGATCTTTTGAATATAAGATACCTTTTAAGGATTGGACAGGTGAAAAACCAGATGTCATGCACTTCTGCATCTTTGGATCTAGAGCATGGGCCCATATTCCTTCTGAAAAGAGGAAAGCCTTGGATCCACAGAGCACACCTTGCATATTTGTGGGATACCCAGATGATGTGAAGGGGTACATATTGATTGATCCCTCTACAAACCGGCTCATCATTTAGCGCAGTGTTCGGTTTGAGGAGAGTCCTTTGCATGCACCTCTGGTGTAACATGCAAAGACTCTTGTGATTCCATCAATTCCAGACATTAGAGATGATTATTACACACACTCAAATGCTACATATTCAGACACATATTCATAGGATTCTATACATGGATATGAGCAGGTAGTACATCCAAATGAGGAGCCAGCATTGGAGCTTTAACAAATTCCCAAGTTCGCACAGTCCACACTTCAGGAAGCAGGCAACCTTTCAGGGGATCCATTGTATTCAGGGAGGACTCGATCTTAGCATGTGGATCCTTCTCATGTACTTTCATCTTATGAACCAGCAATGCCCATGCATTGATATATTGTTCAATCCTTCTAATCCACATACCTATAGTGAGGCTATTGAAAATCTACTATGGGAAGAAACCATGAAAGAGGAGCATGACTCTCTCCTAGAGAATCAGACTTGGGATATGGTTCCACTTCCACTAGGGAGGAAAATTTTCAAATGAAAATGGGTCTATAGGACCAAGAGAGAAGAAAATGGTCAGGTGAGCAGGTACAAGGCCAGATTAGTTGCAAAAGGATTTCAGTAGATTCACGGGATAGATTATGATGAGACCTTTTCTCTTGTAGAAAATATGGACTCCATTTGCTTGGATCTAGCCATTGTAGCAGCCAAAGGATGGGAATTTCACCAGATGGATGTGAAGAATGATTTTCTTCATGGTGATGTTTCAGAGGATATCTACATGGAGCAGCCACAGGGGTTCATTCAAAACTCATATTTAGTATGCATATTGAAGAAGTCTCTCTATGGTCTCAAGAAGGCACCTAGAGCATGGTATGTAAGGATGGATTATTACTTCCATGGTTTCTTCCCATAGTAGATTTTCAATAGCCTCTTACTAGTCCTCAACATGTAAACATTGGAGTAGGACTACTAACTTTGTGATGATTTTAGTACTCTATGTTGATGATCTTTTGATCACCGATAGCTCTGCTTTAGCCATTGCTTTGGTCAAATATATTTTGCATGACATGTTCTCTATGATGGACATGGGTCCACTACACTTATTTCTTGGTATTGATATTAGTTAGGATGCTTCCGACATCAAAATTTCTTAGGCTAAGTATGTCAGGGATCTTCTGGATAGATTCTACATGACAGACTGTAATTCTACACCTACACCCTTCTTATCTGGGATCAGACTTGAGGATGGTGGGGATACACCATTAGTGGAAAGCAGTTTGTATCGACAATTAGTGGGGAGTATTTTGTATCTCACCCACACCCATCCACACAACTCATATGTGGTAGGAGGAATTTCCATATGCATGCAGGAACCCCATGATCTGCACTGGAAGGCTTCCAAGAGCATCCTCAAATATGTGCAGGGAACCATGAGTTATGGGATTCAATATGTAGTTCATTGTGCATTAGATATCATAGGCTTCACAGATTCATATTAGGTTGGTGATAGCATAGATCGCAAGTCCACATCCAAATACACTCTCAGTTTGGGGTCAGGCCTAATTTGCTAGTCAAGTAAGAAGCAATCAGCCATTGCTTTATCTTCCGCAGAGACCGAGTATAGAGGAGTAGTCAACTGTGTCATTTAGACACTTTGGCTTCAGCACTTCCTTAACGAGATTGGTATCCAGTTTCACTATCCGACTATCGTATGATGTGACAATCAGAGTACACTAGGATTTTGCAGAGATCCAGTACAACGACAATGAACCAAACACATTAAGGTTGACATGCATTTCATCAGAGATTTAGTACATGACAGGATCATTGATTTGCAGTTCTATCCTTCCTATGAACAGATTGTCGACATATTCACCAAGACCTTCACTGAGAAAAAGTTTCAGACTTTGCGGGATCGTCTTGTAGTGAAGAACACAGTTTCCTAACAACTACCTTTTCTTCTTTTGATGCATTGTCTTTCGAGGGGGGGGTTTGTTCCCATGTGGTTTTCCCTCTTTCCTCATTTTTTATTCAGTGTTCATTAGTTGCATTGTACATGAGTACCTAATATGGCCTAGTAGTTGGGATGTTCATGGGGGTGTTGGAGAAATTTCTATTTTTGGCACACTAGTTCAATGGGAATTAACTGACTAGTTCTATTTGAGACTTTCTAATTTTATATCATCACTATTATGCATGCATTCCTAATTATAGGATGTCATTTCCTATATGAGTTAATATCACTCACACATTGGATAGATCATAATATACATTGATTCTCCTTCTTCATATTGTGTCTCTCTTCCTTTTCTTGATAAGATTTGTTTGTGTATGCTTTAGCTAGGTCTCTTGTCCAGGTTCCCATGAAACACTGACAATCAAACTCTTGAACCTTGGAGACACCTAGCATGTATGAGAGAATTGATCATGTATTTTTCCTATAGATCGATTTAAAGGGATTCATACGAGTGGTAGTATGGTAAGAGGTGTTCTACCACTGTTCAACTAAGGGTAACCATTGAGCCCATTGAGTTTGTTGGTCAAACAAAAAACACCTCAAATATTTTTTCAAACACTTGCTGAAAGATTAAGTTTGTCCATTAGTCTAGGGATGATAGGCAGTGTTGAGATGCAATTGGGTTCCTTGGAGCATGAACAGTTCTTTCCAAAATAAATTGGTGAAAGTTTGATCATCGTCGAAGAAAATAAGATGAGGCATACCATGGATTTTGAAGATATTATCCATAAAAATTTAGCCATTGTAGATTCTATGAATGGGCATTGAAAAGCACAGAAATGAGCATAATTGGAAAGATGATGGACTACAACCATGATGAATGACTTATTTCTTGATTTAGGTAGGCCCCCTATGAAGTCCATAGAAATATATGTCCAAATAGTAGGTGGAATAGGGATTAGTTGTAGTGTGCCTAGAGATTTGACAGTTTCTCCCTTATTGCATTGACAGGTATCACATTGAACCACAAATGTGTGGATGTCATATTTCATAGCTTCCCAAAAAAAAGAACGTTTGACCCGTTCAAAGTTTTTGGTAAAACTTGAATGCCCAGCTATGGGAGAAGCATGAAGCTCAGAGAGGATGATGGATTTAAGGTGTGATTGCTTTCTTAAATATAGGTGATTGTTGTACGGGATAGTTAGCCTTACCGACTAGACCTACTAGCTGACTAGCCAAGTAAATTGCAATATTCAGTTAGGAACTCGGTTGACCAGATAGTTAGTGTCGACCGATCGAGTAGTTAAGGAATGTAACTGATTGGTAATTTTATGTCATGCATATATATACATTATCATGTAATGGAAAGACAGAGGTTGTTTTGGGCTCATATATAATAAAATATATTGATGGTTCTCCCCCACTTGTGTATGTTCTTCTACATTTCTATGTGTTCTTATATATAATGTTATAGTGTGTAGTGCTCTATGTAAGGATCTGTTGGAAACCTTCTCATACTTTCCCCTAGACTACAACATTGGTTTTGTTGTCGATAGTTATGAACTCGAGCATGCACAACAAATATGCACATAGATGCTAACTTTGGAAAACATACATGAATGGTGGGAACATAATATTATAAATTATGTCAAGAATCATGCAAGAAGAAATTGATTGATGCTCACTGAAGCATGTGCACAATTCTTCTCAGAAATCCACGAACGATTTACGAAATCCATTCCAAAAGCAATGTTCATATATCTCGATCATCCTAATGCAGAGACCCACTTCTGATGAGCAGTTGATGCACAAGATCATAAATGGAGTAAGAACAAACTTAAATGAGTGGGTTGAGAGGATTGTATAGTATTGCATCGAAGATCAAGCTGTCAAAGATACAAATTCAATCCAAACTGTTAAGAATAAATTCTATATGGAATTGCATGATGGATTCCTTTTAACCATCCCTTCCATGTTGCATAAATTCCTCTTAGACAAAGGAGTTGACGACAATTTCAAGTACTGGCCCCCCTTGAAATATCCCCCTCCAAACTCCAACTAGCGAAAGAGGCAAGAAGAGTGGGAAGCGTTCTTGGAAGCTAACTGTAAAGATACT
Organism: Picea mariana; assembly: GCA_032191745.1. Classification (NCBI taxonomy): domain Eukaryota; kingdom Viridiplantae; phylum Streptophyta; class Pinopsida; order Pinales; family Pinaceae; genus Picea; species Picea mariana. The sequence continues at coordinate 122,580 of JASDQU010105938.1, read as the reverse complement.
AGAGAATCCTGAGAGTACTTTTGAAAGAAATGAGCATACAAAAAATGACAATAGAAATCATTGACCATGAGTAAGTCGGATCGGCATCAGGGGGTTGGATGATCCGTGGCATGAGATAAGTCGAAGTCAAAAATAAAGTTGAACTGAAGTCGAACCACACCCAAGTCCAAAATGTTAGAAGTCAAGCGGAATATAATTAATTCAAATGAGAAATATTTGTACATGACACAGATCCACAAACCATTAGTGGATATTCAAAAAATAGAGTGGGATTAGAGGCAAAATAAAAGATAAGAGCTAGGAAATGAGAGGGATCCCTGAAAATCTTATAGAAAACCTACCCAGACACGACAGATCACTAGAGCAGCCCTTAAGATCACCCCGATAGCTCCTGGGAGGAGTGGAAGCTTGCAATTGAGTATGGAAGTCAATGGTGCCCAGCAAGAAAATGACCAAGTCGACATGGAGATCGAAAATTTCGGACATGCCATTCGACTCTCTCATGTGATGATGCAGCCAATAAACTTTGATTCATTCATGAGATCAAAAAACCATGAAAATACACGAGAAATGAAAATAGCTCTCTTTTATTCCTTCTCCAGCCTGACTATTACAATGGAATTTCAACCCCTTATAACTACTATCTGAGATTTTTGAAAACAACTAATTTTAGGAAAACAACTAATTTTTAGAAAAACAACTAATGTTAGAAAATTATCGCATGGCTCCAATAACCAAGAGATAACTAGAGTAACACAATTTTTCAACTTGCTTTTCTAATTTGGTGTATAAACTAAGAGATAAATGATAATTGCTAATTTAAAAAATCTTGAAAAAACACTAAAACCCCAATTTGAGGCATTATATGAAAGAATTTGGCCTCAGAAAAGTGTCGAAATGATGTGTGATCTGAAGGATCATATCACAATGGTAATAAACTCTTTGAGATGAAACTACCTATAAAATTTCAGCCCAAATGGATAACCAAGTCAAAAGTTATGACCCTTGGAAATCCCTGCATCATTCTCCTCTGGTTGAAAAGAATGAAGCTCATGTGAGTTACTATCTTCAAATTATTGCTACTTAACATGGTCGACTAGGTTTAGCAAGTCCCCCTCTATAACCCATGTATTCTCTACTGGTGCTACGCCTTCCCATTGGACCAGATATCGGTTATATTGGCCTTATCAGGTATGAAGGGTCTTCTTATCTAAAATATGCACAATATTTTCCTTTTTCTTTCTTTGAATGGCATGTTGCCAATCCACCTCCGCCTCATTATCATCACCCAGATCGTCCTCATGGAAGATATGTAAATCAGAAACATTAAACACAAGATAAATATCGAGATCAACTGGTAAATCAACCTTATAAGCATTGTTGTTAATTTTCTTGAGAATCTTGCAAGGAGCAATTTTCTTATACTTCAATTTGTGGTAGGTTCCTCTAGGAAACCGCTCTTTTCGTAAATAAACCACTACCAAATAACTTTCATTGAATACCTAATATCTTTGGTGAGCATCTTTTATAATTTTTTTATGTTCATTAATGGCTTGTAGCTTTTGTCTCACTTGTTGTTGCAATTCTTGAATGTGTTATCCAAATGCTTCCCCATCATCACTGATCATATCCCCAAGTGGTAGTTGCACCAAATCTAGGACACCCATAGGATTTCTACCGTAAACAACCTGAAATGGAGATTTACCTATAGATCTATGCATTGAACTATTGTAGGCAAATTTTTCTTAAGGTAAATCCAAATCCCATTGCTTGGGATTCTCTCCAACAATGCTCTGTAACAGGTTTCCCAAACTCTGATTTACTACCTCGGTTTGCCCATCTATTTGGAGGTGATAGGAACTGTTGACATACAATTTAGTCCCCATTTTTGTCCACAAAGTCCTCCAAAAATGACCCAAGAACCAAGTATCTCTATCAGAGGTAATATTTTTTGGAACCCCATGCAATCTAACAATTTCTGGAAAAAAAAAAACAATTATGCCACCCTCGATGCATCGCTAGTTTTCTTGCAAGCAGTGAAATGATCCATTTTAGAGAACCTATCAACAACCAAAAAAATAGAATCGTTACATCGCTATGTGTTTAGGATCCCCAACACAAAATCCATGCTCATATCTGCCCATGGGCCTATGGGAACTGGTAATGGAAAATACAACCTTGTGTTATGTGAGTGCCCTTTAGCCATTTGACAAATCCTACATCGTTCCACATACCTGGTATATCCTTTTTCATCTTTGGCCAGTAATACTTATCTTTTATTAATGCTAATGTCTTATCCTTTTCAAAATGTCTTGCCAAACCACTATTATGAAGTTCTCCGATAATATTTTCTCTCATAGAACCAATTGGAATTCATAGTTGATTTCCTTTGAAAAGGTATCCATCTTGCATAAAATATTCACCGTGAGTAAGATCCATGTTCCCAGCTACTAGATTCTCCAACTGTTCCACAATCGCCCAAAAATCACCATCATATGCATAGAGATCCTTCAATGTAGCAAACCCAATTACTTGATTTTCCATGGTTGTCAAAATAACATTGTGCTGACTTAAGGCATCTACAACTTGATTATGTCGTCTGGATTTGTGCTTCGGAACAAAGGTGTAGCCTTGTAAGAAAGAGACCTATTTTGCATGTCTACTCTTCAATTTATTTTGGGTGTTTACATATTTTAATGCAATGTGATCGGTAAATAACAAAAACTCCTTCAGCACTAAATAATGCCTCCAATGTCTCAATGCTTGCACAATTGCATAAAATTCTACAACATATGTGGAGTAGTTATTTCTTACCTCATTCAACTTTTCACCAAAAATGCAATTGGCCTACGTGCTTGGCTAAGTACAACTCCAATGCCTACATGTGAAGAATCACAGTTTACCTCAAACACTTTATCAAAATATGGTAAGGCCAATAAATGTGCCTTAGTGACCTTCTTCTTTAGAAACCTAAAAATTTCCTCAGCTTCATTGGTCCACATGAATGTATTTCCTTTGGTGCAATTTGTTATGGGTACTGCAATGCTGCTAAAATTTCAAATAAATTTTCAGTAGAAGGTGCCCATCCCATGAACACTTCTTACCTTTGTTATGCTCCTAGGACTAGGCCACTCCAAAATTTCTCTGGCCTTCTTTGAATCCATTCTGACTCCTTTCGTTGAGATGACAAAACTCATAAATACCAAACTTTGTTGCAGGCACATACATTTCTTCAGTTTTGCATAAAAATTATGTTTTCTCAATGCATCCAACATAATTTTTAAATGTTGCAAGTGATCTTCTTCATTGTTATGGAAAATTAGGATGTCATCAAAATAAACGACAACAAACTTACTAATATAAGGTCAAATCATGGTATTCATCAACTGCATGAAAGTACTAGGTGCATTGGACAGCCCGAATGGATCACCATCCATTCATATAGTCCATCCCTAGTCTTGAAGGCAGTTTTCCATTCATCCCCTTAGAGAATCTGGATCTAGTGGTATCCACTTCACAAATCAATTTTACTAAAATATTTAGCTTCAGCCAGCACATCCATCATGTCATCTAAGCACGGTATAGGAAACCAATATTTGATGGTAATTTTATTGATTGCTCTGCTATTTGTGCACATCCTCCACATACTATCTTTTTTTGGAGCCAACAATGTTGGTACAACACATGGACTCATGCTTTCTCTTACCAAACCTTTCTTTATAAGTTATTTCACTTGTCGGGTGAGCTCTGGATGTTGTGTAAGGCTCATCCTATAGGATGCCTAATTAGGTGAAAATGATCATGGGATTAGATCAATGTGATGTTGAATATCCCTCTTTGATGGAAGACCATCAAATAGTTCATTAGGGATAACATCAACATATTCTTCTAGTACCTTGGCCACTTCAATAATGATTGGTATGCCTTTCCTGGCTCCTTTTTGCATTATCAATGCATATCATAATCATGTTGCCTTCATTTCCTTAACAATATCTCTTTCTAACAACATATTCTCATATTTTCCCTCATCCTTAAGGGGCAATAAGATGACTTTTGATCCATCCTTCCAAAAGGTGTAGGTATTCTTTTCTCCATCATGCATGACTTTTCTGTCATATTTACAAGGCCTCCCCAATAATATATGGCATGCATCCATCGGAATGACATCCTACCATACTTCATCTTTATAAGTCTTACCGATGGAAAATTTGATCAAACATCTTTTATTTATGGTGACTTCATTCCCTTTTTTGAACCATGCAATTTGGTAAGGATGTGGATGTGTTTCACAGCATAATATCAACTTATATACCATCTCTTTGGAAACCATATTCTCATGACTACCATTATCAACAATAACTTGACATACCTTTCCCCCGGAAGTGCATCTAGTTCGAAAAAATATTTGTCTGAAGCCAAGAATATTCATTGCCACTACTCTTCCTTTGCTCTTTTTCGGGAATCAACGTTAACCTTCGTATCATGAGATTCTCTCCCTTATCGGGAGAGACTTCAGATTCATCTCCTTCTTCATTCTCATCTTGGACCAAGCTTAAACTAGACCGTTGTCCTTGCTTCGGCTCTTACATGTTATAATTTGGTAATTAAAATTCTCAATGACCCTTTACACCACACCTAAAACACACATAAGGTACTCCTCTACCACCATCGTAACCTCTACCCCTTTGAAATCCTCTTCCCGGTAGTTGATTTAGGTTACCTTGTCAAGTATCTTCTGCTTTCTCAAATCCTTGGGATGATTTTCCTCTACCATAGTTAAAACCACCCCTTGAGGTAGACAATGTACCCCGCATCACTCCTCTATTCCTTTGAGCAAATTGTCGGGTTTTTTTCCTAGGCCTTTCAAGATAATTGGTATGCATCTTCCACATTGTGAACCATATGCATGCTCAATTCATCTTGAATAGAAAAATTTTAAACAATTCACATACCTTGCAGCCAGTTGCTCATCAATTTTTTGGTGATCCACATGAATGGACAAATGATAAAACTCATTTTTGAGATCCTCCACGATGGACATGTTTTGCCTTAAGTTCTGAAATCTATGAAAAAAGTTTTAGGCATAGTCCAAAGACAAAAAAAAATCTCACAATTTTTTTTCCATCTTGCTCCATGTCCTAATTTTTCTTTTCCTTTTTTTGCTCTGACTTTCTGCACATGATCCCATCAAATCATGGTGCGGCCCTTCAACTTTGTGCATGCAAATTTCACCTTATTTTCCTCTGTCATCGACTTCCATTCAAAAACAAATTCCATGGCATTTAGTCAATCTAACAACTCCTCTGGTTTAATACTCTCTACAAATTCTGAAACTTCCATTTTGATCCCATCATTTCTCCCTTAGAGCCTTGAGAATCCTCTCTTAAAAATTCATGCACTCTAATTGTTCTTCTTCATGTTCTGTATGTCGATCTACATCTCCTCGGTCTGTCTCCTCATCAGACACTTCTCTTTGTATTATTCTTTAACTAGCTACAATGTTTGTAAGATATGCTACTTGCCTTTGGAGATTTTTCATATCTATATGCATCTGAGAAAGATAACATGCTCTTCATCTTCCTCTCCCAGCCATCTTCCTGCTCTGATACTAGATGATGTAGCCAATAAACTTTGATTCATTCATGAGGTCTCAAAACCATGCAAACACGTGAGAATGGAAAATAACTCACTTGTATTCCTTCTCCATACAGAGTATTACAATGTAAGTTCAACCCCTTATAACTATTATCTGATATTTTCGAAAACAAATAATTTTAGAAAAACAACTATTTTTAGAAAATTCTTGCATGACTCTAAAACTAACCAATAACTAAGATTTAACTACAATGAAACTATTTGACAACTCGCTTTTCTAATTAGGTATATAAACTAAGAGATAATTGATAATTACTAATTTAAAAAATCCAAAAAAAAAACACTAAAACCCCAATTTGAGGCCTTATATGAAGGAATTTGGCCCCGGAAAAGTGTCGATATGATGTATGATCTAAAGAATTTGATTGAAACGACAGTGAACGCTTTGAGATGCAACTCCTTGTAAAATAGTAGCCCAAATAGATATTCGAGTCAAAAGTTATGACCCTCGGAAATCCCTACATCATGTAAGAAGTCTTAGCCCTCATATTGTAGATTTCCTCCGTCAAAGACTTCATGTAGATAAAAAATCACAAAAAATGTGAGATCGAATTGATAACACTGGCCAAATAAGAGATACAGTGTTAATTGAAGCATAATAAAAAGGTGAGAATCGACCTTTTGATATACTTCTTCATGTAAGAGATCTCACGGACATCGCCCCCCTGTCGAATCTACTTTTAGAAAATTCCAATTCTACAAATAGTGAGAATTAACCATCACAACCCTATAGAGGAAGATCCATCAGATATTTAGATAAATATTGTCAAACAGATGCTCCAAGCACAAGCAAAGAATGTGCACGGTTAGCAATTAAATCAGTCCAGTCGAAAATTCAAAACCTGACTCAAGAAAATAATCCAACCTCTCAGTTGACCTCGACACAAATAGTTCCATTTCTAAAGAAACCCTAGAAAGTAAATAAGGTTCTAAATCATATCCCAATATATGAAGGCAACGAAGATCTTAAATGGCATTGGTTTGTCTGTGAGAAATTATGGGATGCAGCCGACATAACTAATGGAGACAAACAAATGGTACAGTTCAGTGATGTCCTTCAAGTCAGAGCCCTTAATTGGTTTATGAACTATACATACAGCCAACAATGCTCCAGGGAAGATATAAAGAAAAACTTTCTCGAGTTCTTCAAAACACAAGACAATAGTCACTTAGCGACAGAAAAACTAAAAGAAATCAAGCAAAATCCGAGAGAAACTATCCAAGAATATGACAAGAGGTTTAAAGATCTGTTAAGCCAAATCCCTTACGAAGTCGACAAAAAGTTTGTAACGAGCCTAATTGAATAAATGATTAAAGATTATAAAGTACAATTAATTAAAAGAAAATGATTGTGATTAACTAAGTAATACTCTAACTACAGACCACATTTAATGACTTGAGAATTATAATTTAAAAGATCAATGAAAATGTTATAAAATGGTGGCATATGCAGAGAGGGATAGCCATGGATCCCGAGAAGATAAAACATTAACTCATGACGAAGGACGGAGGACGGGGGGTGGTTGAAGGAGTAACTGCATGAGTCGACAGGGAGGAATAAGGGACGGGAAGAGGGGGATGTGCGCACCATTCGATAGGAGGGGGAATGGATGCCGTGAATTGTTGACTTGCTGTGAGCAGAGAGAGTTTCTGGTTGTGATTTTGATCAGTTGAGCCACCGAGTTGCTAGAGGTTTTGGGCACGGAGGGTCGGGATATCCGTTGATATCCTGGAGCTAGGTAGTTTTCCTAGTTGGCAGGGAGGACAGTAGTTTTGGGCAGTCATTTTCCTGTTTGTGGCAGGATTGATCTGAGGATCAGGTAGCAGGAAGGCAGCAGCAAGGCACAGAGACAACAGCAATTAGCATCAGAACCAGGTACTTTGTTAAGTTATGTATTTATTTCCTTCTATCATGAAATTAGTATTTATTGATAAATCTAAGTTATTGAAGTTGTTGTTATGAGAGTCACTATTATGCTAAGAAGTTATTGTTTCAGTTTACCTAATAAAATGTTTATGAATCTTAATGATGTTTAGAAGTATATGGGCATTACAAAGTTGCTAGTACAATGGTATCTAGTGATATTATTACAAAATATCAAAGTTCCTCTCCGAATGTATGATCTGCAGACAAGTGAGGACATACTGAAAAAATCCCAGTGAGTCGAAATGGATGGTGAATGTGCCATGTCCTCAACAATAGCTAAGAAAAGACTGGAAGACAAGCTCACAAAGCTACAACAATCAATCAAAAACATGTCAATTGCACCTAACGAACTTTGGTGTACCAGTTTCTCAAGTGAGGGACACACAAAGGATTACTGCAAATTAGGCAATTCACTAGATGTGACAGTTAGATGCATTCATATTGAAACATACTATGATATTTGTGAAGCATCGAAAAATCATGCAACAAGAGACTTCTTTCACAATCTAAGGAATGCACGCCCCAAGTGGTGCCATATATGCGAAGAAAACAATCATTCCACTCATGAATGTCAGTCAAATGGAAAGAATATACCAAACATTCATTTAGTTTATCATACACAAGTGGCCAACCAACATGTCGACCAACCAAATGAAAAAGGATATAGAGGATGAGGTGGAGGTGGTTGATGAGGTCGAGGTAGAGGCCGAGAAAATTATTGTAGAGGACACAACAGAGGACGCTATTATTGCTTCAATTGTTGGAAAGGTAATCACATAAGCCCAGATTGTCCAATCAAACATAGAATTATTCTCAAGTTATGTAATATTTGTGGAGTAGAAGATCATTCCTTAGAGGACTTCCCGATTGTACTAGAAAAAGTTATGAACAAAAGAAACGTAAATATCTTGCGTACAGTGCCAAAACAAGAGATTATGAATTCAAAGAACCTTCATGTAATAACACATTCAGGAGTCGGTAAAGATATGTATGTAGACCTACCAAGTCAATAAATCAACCAACATGTATGCCCCAATCCATACCAACAAGACAAACTTATGCGGGAAGCAATGAAATACTTCAACAACATCGACTAAGATAAAATGAACAAGGTAGGACATACAAACATTTCTAATACAAAGTTAGATGAATTCTTGCAAATATTAAAACAAAAGAAGTCATTCGATCATCTGATCGACCTACTGAGTATTCTAATAGATTACAAAGAAGATCCAAGACTTGTTAAAATTTTGTGCCAGCTATCCCAAGAAAGACATACCAACGACTTCGACCCACAAGTTCACCTTGAAATCGACGGACATATGATTAAGGAAGTCGTAGTCAATTTTGGATCGTAAATAAACATACTCCCAAGGGAAACATGGATTTGACTCGGAAAACAACCTCTTCAACTAACCATGAACTTCTTAAATCTAGAAGATCAAAAGTTCATTGAACCAATCAGTACCCTTAAAAGTGTGGTAACATCTATAATGGGAATACCGACAAGATTCGACTTTGAATTAATCATCTTGGTCGAAGGCATACCTTCCTATGCCGCATTAGTTGATAGAACGTGGGGAAGAAACATGTGAGCTACAATCTCCCTCGAAAGAGATAGGATCAAATTGAAAGGAAGTGGAAGAAAAAACATAATTCCCTTGAATCCAAAGGATGGAAAACCTTGGGTAGAGACTTGGGATGAATCTCATGAAGCATGACGATTATATCGAGTGATAAATGAGAAAAGAGACAATGTCGAGCCGAATAGTGAAGGTGAAATTTTAGTTGAATCTATGTTATCAACAGGTCAAAAATCAAACACATATTTCAACAACTGGCATATGGAAAATTACAAATCTCAAGCAAAATAATGTTGGTCAATAGAATCCATTCCAATAACAAGATCTAAATCATGCTTCTTAGAACAAGTTGTACCTATTGTGGCAAAAATAAAGCTAAAGCAAACGTCGACGCTTATTTTGACTCATACAAAATAAAGGCAACACCTGTGTTTCAATGAAAGAAACTCTTCGCCGATGCATATCAATGAAGTGTCCAAGTCAGTCGGAGAACAAGGAAGAATTCAAAGTCTAGTAGAGTCCTTCACAGGTCAAGTCGCTCGATGGTGGGAAATGCATGCACCTCGACTAGATGCATGGAACATTGCCACTTTCTATTTAGTAGAAAGATTTGGGGGGAAGCAATTATCAAGAAATTTGGACATCCTGACTTTCAAACTGGGGTTCGACCTAGTCATTCGCATTCAATAATGTGAGAAGGAATGGAAAAAAGAAAGATATTGGGATGAACGAGTATGGATGCATATGTTTCTGAATACATTATCCAACATACCACATAAATGATATAAGATCAAAGAAGCATCTAGACATACATTCGACTATAACGTCAATAAAAGTAACTTTCTTAAAGACTTTGAATTCATATAAAAGGAGGCACTCTTGTAAGCATCTACAAATGAAATCAAAATCTTTTTAGAAAAAACATGTCCTAAGGAGATGAAGGAAAAAGAAAAATACAAAGTTGATAGAGGCTCAACCTGGACTTGTAATTTTGTATCAACTCATAACACAAATATTGTCATAGCTTGTCGGAAAGATATGGAAAACATAAGTTTTCCAGGGCAGAGTTTTTGTTGGAATAAAAATCACCCAAGTGTACAAAATCATGTAAAAACAGTTTACTCTATGACCAAGGAAGAGAAAGAGGAGAAAGAAGATACAAACAAACCTGACTTCCCACCAAATTATCAAAAATTCATTGAAGGAGAGCATCAATTAGATTAATGAAAGGCATCAAAATGGATGGATGTGAAAATCAAGACCAAAGAATTTGACATTTCAATAAATGGTCAACCAAAAATGGCCAGGACAAGTGACTATTGTATTGAAAAGAAAATTTCTGAAATAATTAACCTACTAAAAGAATACCAGGATTTTTTTGCCAGAGATTATAAAGATCTAAAAGGCTTAGTACAAGAGATGGGCAAAATGAAAATTAAACAAATATCTGGAGCCAAGTCTGTCAAACGATGATCATATAAATTAGCACATAAATACAAACCTATTGTTCAAAAGGAAATTGAAGCAATGCTAGATGCTAATATCATATATCCAATTGATAAATCAAAATGGGGAAGTCCAATGGTCATACAACCTAAGAAGCATGACTGCAAGAAATTGAGAATCTGTGTTGACTTCCAAGGATTAAATAATCTCACAGTAACGGATCCATTTCCAACACCATTTGTAGATGAGATCATCAACGAATTCATAGGGCATGAATGTTAGTCCTTTACCGGTGGATTCTTCAGATACAATCAAGTACCAATAGCAAAAGAAGATTAATAAAAAAATTACATTTGTGTCCTAGTTTGCATCATTTGCATACAGAGTCATGCCCTTTGATCTCAAAAACGCCCCAACAATATTTTCCAGGATAGTGGTCAAGGCTTTTCAAGAATACATTTATAAAACAATGGTCGTGTAATTTGACAACTGGACTATATATAGCCTCCTAAAGGATCACATACAATGGCTAAGAATGATGTTGGAAAGATGTAGACAGATCCACTTATCCTTGAATATAAAAAAAAAAAAAGTGTCTTTATCATGCCAATAGGAATACTATTGGGACACATTGTATTTAAATATGGCATCAAAGTCAACATGGGAAAGATAAAAATCATCATCGACTTAAAACCACCAGTTAATAAAAAAAAAATCAAAATCTTCTTTGAGCAGATGGGATATCATCAGAAGTTTATTCAACATTACTCTGTTATTACTTTTCCAATTAATGAGCTACTAAAGAAAGAAACAGAATTTCAATGGAGCCAGGAATGCAATAACTCTTTTGAACTATTGGTAGAAGTGTCAATCCTAAGGTTTCCCGACTGGTCCATAAAATTTCATGTCCATTTCAATGCATCTAATGTTGTTATCAGTGTGGTCGTAGCACAACTGTATGATGAGAGGGTCGACCATCCTAATTCATATGCCAGTTGGAAACGAAATAAAGCAAAAAGACATTACTCGACGACGAAAAGTGAAGCTTTAGCAATGATCTTTTCCTTGCAAAAATTAAGACCTTATATCCTAGCGAATCCCTTTGTATTTTTTATTGATCATCAAGCCTTGAAAGAATTAGTCAACAAACTAGTCCATCACGGTAAAATTTATCGTTGGTTATTACTCTTCCAAGAATTCAACTTCGAAATAGTAGTTCGACTAGGGAAGAAAAATGTCGGCCTGGATCACCTATCCCAACTAGAGACAAGAGAAGCACCGACTCGGATAGACGATGATCTACCAGACTTGAACTTATTCAGAGTGGAAGCAACCCCTAAATAATTGTTGTAAATTGTGAATTGTTTAGAAGAGGGGAAAGCACCTAAGAACCTCCCAACTAATGAGCGGAAGATTCTAGCAATTAAAGTTTCACCATTCACTCTTATAAATGGATGCCTCTACAAACTAGGACTGGATAATATCTTGCAAATATGTGCACTAGAGCACGAACGAGAAGATATCATTTTTGAGGCACATGTAAGCCCAGCAGAAGAACATTTTCAAGCCAACACGACAGCTAGAAAAATTATTCAAGTCAGTCTTTGGTGGTCTACCCTACATAGATATTGTCGAGAACAAATAAAAAAATGTGACAAGTGCTAGAGGATGGGATGACCATTATGGAAAAATGAAATTCCCTTGCATTCAGTAAACCCAATTTTACCATTTGAAAGTTGGGATATTGATTTTATTGGACCCTTCCAAACAAAAACTAAAAGGTCAGGATCAAAGTACATAATTACAGTCGTCGAGTATCTAACCAAATGGGCAGAAGCTGAACCAGTTGAGAATTACACAAAAGAAACAGCTGCAAAATTTATTTACGAAAACCTAGTTACCATATTTGGTTGCCCCTTGACAATAATCAAGGACCAAGGAACACACTTTATCAATAGAACAATTGAAGTACTACTCAAAAAAATTCTAATCGACCATAGAAAAACAATTGCGTACCATCCACAAGCCATTGGAGCAGTCAAATCATTTAACAAAACACTACACAAGGGACTAACTAAAATGTGTGGACTAGACAGATATGACTATGATGATAAAGTTCCACCAATACTACAGACTTACAAAACAACATATAAAAGATCAACTGGTCAAACACCATTCAAATTAGTTTATGGACAAGAAGTTGTAATCATGCTACACTTGTGTGCCTATGCAGACAGCATAGCCACTACCCAAGAATTTGACCATAGACTTAATACACGAAAATAATTCTATCAACTAAATCAATTGGAAGAAGAAAGAATGTTGGCACAATAGCATAAGGAAATCCAAAAGAGCCAAAAAAAATCCTGCCATGACCGACATCTCGTAAACAAGGACATCAATAACTGAGACTCAGTATTATTATATGACTGTTGGCTCTAATGATCCACGCATGGGTTATAATACCTAAGGTTTGGTTTAACTATGACCAACAAACCCATAAGACATCAGTCCTTTCGGCATCACCTACTTGTGCAAAGCAAGTCTCGCCCGAGGTATCTATTGGGACTACAAGAACCAGACTTCTACAGTGGTAGGGGAAAGGGAGGAGGATACCTGAATCATGGTTCCTTCTTCGAGCTTATGTATGTTTTTAATTATTACAGAGATTATCACAGTCATTCATGAATATTTCACCATAATCAATCCATGTTACACATTATTTTCATCATCCCTATGATCGTTAATGATGTAAACCTATCTGTTACCTTCAGAAGGGTCAGTGGTCTGAGTTCCTGAAGAGAGAAGGGAGAAGAACTTTTCCTGAGAAAAGAAGTTGTATTTTCCTATGTAAAAACCTTATAAAAAAGGATGTTCGCAAGTTGCTATATAGGCAGGGTGCGAGAATGACCAATTCTCGCAGGTTGCACTATAGTCAGGATGCGAACAGTTCGTAGGTTGTTATATAGCTAGGGTGCGAACATTCCAGCACGTGGGAAAAATGAGCGTTTTCTCGAATCTTCTAGAAGGAGAAGCTTCTATGGTGAGGTGGCATCCGAATGGTTTGGATCTTACTCGCTTTCATGATTTAGTGGGATCATCC